>JAUCMX010000027.1:8042793-8212793 GCA_033459395.1 Hemibagrus guttatus
ACACATACGTAATGACTTGCTCAGAGACTCATATTCGACTGAAGTGACTCAGAGTGCTTTAAGCTTAAGCTAAGTTAAGCTGCCTTTATTTGTCACATATACATTTCTGCACAGTGAAATTTTCTTCAGGCACGGTGGCTTAGTGGTTAGCACGTTTGCCTCACACCTCCAGGGTTGGGGGTTCGATTCCCGCCTCCGCCGTGTGTGTGGAGTTTGCATGTTCTCCCCGTGCCTCGGGGGTTTCCTCCGGTTTCCTCCCCCGGCATGGTAGGTTGATTGGCATCTCTAAATTGTCCCTAGTGTGTGATTGCGTGAGTGAATGAGAGTGTGTGTGTGCCCTGCGATGGGCTGGCACTCGGTCCAGGGTGTATCCGGTAGACAATGAATGAATGAATGACATATCCCATCCTTGGGGGTTGGGGTCTGAGCGCAGGGTCAGGGTCAGCCATGATACAGCGCCCCTGAAGCAGGGTGGGTTGGGGGCCTTGCTCAATCGCCCAACGGTGGCAGTTTGGCAGTGCTGGGGCTTGAACCCCTGATCTTCTGGTCAACGACCCAGAGCCTTAACCACATTTAGCTTTATGTGATGTCACACAATGTGCCCAAATCTGTAGAAAGTTTGCAATAATTCTGAAAAAGTGCCAAAACTCCCCAGGAGAGTTTTAGTAATGGCTAATTACTATGACGGGAGAACATGTTCAATTTATTAATTTTAATTTAATGATGAATAATCATTGATTGAAATGTAAATATGCTGAATTAAAATTCAAATCATTTCAGCCCCTGCTTTCACATGTTTCAAATCCACACACCTGAGGTTTCTGAAAGGTCCAAAACAAGAATGTGCAAGATCATGAAACACATTATGATATATTTGACTGATTTGTGCACAAGTTCAGCTAAAGTCATTTATGTCACAGTTAAGGCTGGGAAAATATGATGACATATAGCTTAATATGTAGATTATAGATTAATCATTACAACAGGTGAGGGCTTACCGAAAGCTAACACATGCTTTCTCCGTGTTTTCAAACTGCTACATCACTGGTCAGCACAACACAACACTGCCAGAGGAAAATGCTGTCTGCCCTTTTCGCATGACAGATGACTGGCTAGTATTGCTGTTAGTGTAGAGAAGGTGTGTCCTTCCCACCGAGAGATGGCCAATTTTGCTTCCTTGGCTCTAGATGGCTTTGGATCACTCATGATTTCCTGACAATGGGGTGAAGTCTTTCTGTTACACTGCTCACCAATATCATGATATTATTTGGCTTGATTCTTTAGATGTTTACAAACTGATTGGAAACAACTGTGCTACTTGCATAAACTATTTCAGTGTTTAATGAAGGTTCAAGAAAAGGATCATTAAACTTATTTATGTAGTGAATAAATATATATATATATATATATATATATATATATATATATATATATATATATATATATATATATATATATATATATATATATATATATATATATATATATATATATATATATATATATATATATATATATATATATATATATAAAAAATAAATTGTGATAGGATTTGTCATTTATCACACAGCCCTATTTCACAATATAAAATCTTCGACATACTCTGAAAAGTGGTCATATATTACTTTAATCCTTCAAATACTGATAAACCAAAAATACAGCAAAAATCCAAAATGCAAATGAAGTCCACGTCAAAAACAATCAAAACACTGATTTAAACCTTTAGCCTGAAAATCTGAGAAGAATATAAATATCAGAGCTTTCAAAAAAAAAATCTGTGAGTATCATAAACAATGGGAAAAGCTGACTTGTGGAGTTATTGTTATATTGGGAATGTTAAATTTGTTTAAACAAAATGGCCTGTAAAAGTGGACTTTAATCATGTATCAAACCTAAGTGTAATGGTGAAAAAGCCAAACCAAAAAAGATATTTTCTTTTAAAACCATCAATATAGTAAGAATTAGCAGACACCAGGACCTTTACTCACAAGTGTAAAAGCATCTCGCGTGCTTTACGAACAGCATCCATTTGTGTCATCCAGAATCAACGTGACATGAAAATGAATATAATGGCTCTCCTCAACTATTCTGCGCTTCAGAAAATGTGCAGTGACGACGGATTGATTGGACTTTTGTCCCTGATATCTACCCATCTCTATCATTTGATTTCAGACAAAATAAACAAATGTAGACACAATACAGAAATCAAACCATTGCACAATTTAATACTGAGAACATATCACCACTTTATCTAGCTCACAGGGTTCTGAAAATAAGCGAAATGTTTAAGCATTAAAATAAAACCCTTTCATAACAGACACTGATGATGATAAAGATTCGTGATTTTTTAAATATTATTAAAATTATTGATACTCTTGAATGTTACAGCCCAGTGCATTCATTAGCAACATCCACACAGGAAATGCTTAGACTCCCCACATAACATTATTAATCCCCAATTAAAAATAATCACTGCAACTGAAAACATGACAAAGTCAAGGTTCATCCATTAAGGTAGGAATTCTTGTGTCTGTACAATTGTCTCAGATCTGTAAATTTATACAGGTAATACAGCTTAGCTTTTTATGCCACTGTCCCCTGGAAAGTGAATTCAGGAATTTAACTCAAATTTGTAAGACCTGTAAGTTAAACTCAAGGCTCTGGAGTACCGAGGAAGCTGCATAGTGACACTACAGTGACTTGGGATTTGTCCGGAGTGTGTTGGCGAAAGCACCAGAAAAAAATGCCATAAAGAGACCATTAATAAAAAAAGATTTTAACAATAATAAATAAATAAAAGCAAAACATCCTGCATCAACTGAAGACAAAGCACAGCACCAAGCATTTCCATTAGAACTACTGAGGAAGGAAGGTTAGTGAGTCTTTATACTGCTTGGAGAACATGTACAGTGAAATTACACCACCTCCCAGCATGAGCGCATCCAGTCGGAAGCTTCACAGAGTCCTCCACAATTGAAGGTTAAAAATGCCCGCTGTATCTGTCAGAACTAGCCATGAAGTCCAGACGCATCCCTGAAGGACTACATTTCCCATCAAGCCATGCTCTCCCGCTCCTCTAATGGGCCATTTGACAGCTTCTTCACCTTTTTCACACCCTCCCCCATAGCTGTAGATGTAGTCACCCTGTGAAGAAGAACAGACTCTATGTTAAAGTTATAGACTGCACAAGAATAAAATATTCAATTCTTCAGCTGAAAGATTTTTTTTCCCTACAGTTGGAGATGGACAGAGATATTCTGGAAATAAGAAATGCTTTATGAAGGAGCAAGAATTAAGTCATCTATCTACTCCACACAGGGTTCTATACATTTGCATTTATGGCATTTTGAAGACTCATTTTTACATAGCTGAGCAGTGAGGGTTAAAAGCCTTGCTCAAAGACCCAGCAGTGGCAGCTTTAGTGGTCGTGGGATTTCAATTCATAATTCTGTTTGAATTCACTTCTGATCATTAGTCCCACGCTTTGCATCTTTATCATACTCACCCTCTCTACAAACCATAATGAGCTGTTTCTGTTGCTGGAAAGCCATCATACAGACTGGCATGTGCACAAACAGTCTGTCTATTAAGCAGGCGTTCTCACTGGTAGTGTAGTCAGAAACAGAGCACAGTTTGCATAAATCTCATTTAGTCACATTACGCAAGTTTTACTTTGTCAAAGAATGACATCAAACATCAAAATCAAGCATTTCTAACCAAAACAATCACGGCTAAAAACTCCTGGAGGTAGTGAACAATGAGGAGTTATGTATTTGTAGTTTTGCGTCTTGTAGTTATTCATAGCTTTATTTAGCAGTTTCAACATTTTGAGAGTAGGAGAACACTCAGTGCTCAATCATTTCTCTGGCCACAGTTTACCCCCGAAAGGCCTGAGCTCAAGCTGCACACTTTTTCTGGTTTCAGCCTCCTGGATGGATGTATGTGTGTGTGTGTGTGTGTGTGTGTGTGTGTGTGTGTGTGTGTGTGTGTGTGTGTGTGTGTGTGTGTGTGTGTGTGTGTGTGTGCGCGTGCATTGTGTTGTGTTGTGTGATGGCATCAGACACGATTGCTACTGCAAGCTGCCAAACTAAGCTGATACGTTCTCCCAGTGACTCAGCTGTGTTCGGGTTTTTAATTTGCTTTTGGTGAGTGTGTGTTTTCTTTTCAGCTGATTTGTAAAGTGAGTGTGAATTTGAGGAAGGCAACATAAAAAGTTCTTATTAGTCCAATTAGCACAAATTGGCTACATGATGATGATGATGATGATGATATCACTAACCAGCTCAACCCTCACTAGTTCCTTCACAGCCCTGCTTCCTGTTCAATAAACTGAACAGTTTATTATTAAAAAGTTATTTTGAAAAGAGTTATTCTAAACCAGGCAGTGTGGTTACTTTTTAAAGGAAATGGTGGTCTGGTGGAACCGGGCCATAAAAACATAAATAAATGGCTAAAAAGGTTAAATGAGTAGATTAGTAAGATTTTGAAAAAAGATCATTCATACTTTACTTGTAAATTATTACAAAACCATGATTCTGAATCAGTATTTCTGTCTCAAAATTCAACCTTGCATTATTTATAATCACTAATTATGTAAATTGTTAAACATGTTATACAACAGTTGTGGAAACAGCCAGTACAAGTGCTATACAAGGCTGTAAGAATATTATATGTGCAGTAAAAGAGTTTTTAGAGAGAATTTAGAGGTTCTAAAGACAGGAACAGGAGCCGTGATCCCAGCGCCAGGGTTAGATTTAGGTGCAGATGCAAGTGGAAGCCATCGACCTGATTAAAGAAATGACAGCCAGCCTTTTGGGTTAATAAAATTAAATGAGATTACTTCTGTCAATTCTTTAACTCCATCCACATCAGATTTATGCACCTTGTCACAACAGACGTGTCGGGTGTTCATCACGCAAACATGAGTCAGTTACATCACCCAGACTGCTGCTGAGGCAGACATGTAAAACTGTAGCAGAGTGTTAAACAGGCAGCATGATGGTATTTCTGCCTTCAGAAAAGACAAAACACTAAGATGGCATCAACACAACTCTGATTCATATAGGCTTTTCTTGGATATAGCTACAGTGGATACATATAATGTTTACACAGCCCTATTAAAATTGCATTTTTTTATATGATGTTTAAAAAAAAAAAACTTTCAGAACTTTTTCCACCCACAATGTGAAATTACAATGCATATTAAAAGTCAAAAACAATTAGAAAGTTTTTTAGGGGGAAAAAAGTAAATAAATCAATAAACAAACAAACAAAACTGCGATAAGTGATTACATAAGTGGGCACAGAAACCCCATCTCTTAAAAATCCCAAATGTTAAATAAGCAGGTCTCTTAGTTTTGTTTCATCACATTTTAAGATAGCTTGCTAGCAGCTGTGATGGTGAGAATCAGGAGTTTTTCCTGATTCTCACTAAGAGTCAGCTTGCTGTACTCTGAGCTCAGGGAAATGGAGGTGACACCCTGTGAGGTACAGGATGTTTACTGCAGGATGAGAATCTGATTCTCCAGGATAAAAAAAGTAATTCCTAAAGATCATTATTTCATGCATCTTATTTAAGTTGATCTATCACAGATGCATTTTATGGATATGTTTTAATATTGTGAGATGATTGAACAGCTGAGTCACTGGCTGCCTTAAAATAATGTCTAAAGACCTTCCTCTTACTGAAGGGCTTTTCTTATTAAATTACCACCCAACTCTTACAGCCTATAACATTTTTTTGTAGCTGTTGTTGAGTGTATGTGTCCAGGAACTGTTCAGATTGTTCCTTCTCTTTGATTGGGTCTTGTGCCCTGATTAGTGCAGCCAACCCAGGAACCCTTTAAAACCATGCCATCACTTCCTGCTAGTGCTCGACTCATGCACAGCATATGTTTGCAGCCATTTGTTTGTCCATTCATTGTTGTTTGAGACTACGAGTTAGTTTTTGTGTTTAGAGCTTTTTTGTGCGACTGATAGAATTAGTTTTTAGACTCATAGCTCTCTTAGACCATGACCTTGTGAACAGGATTCAGGATGTATTTATTAACAGAGACTTTAAAGCAGTTCCGTAAGTCACTATGTATAACGTCATCTGCCAAATGCCATAAATGTAAAAGTAAAAAGTGGTTATTTGAAATTCTGTAACCTTCCCTTCTTGTTGGCTTGAACCAATCTGGCCATTTTCCTCTGATCTGTCTTATCACCAAGGCATTTCCAGTGACAGAACTGTCACTCGCTTGAAATTTTCTGTTTTTCACACCATTCTGAGTAAACTCTAGAGACTGTTGTGTGTGAAAATCCCAGGAGATCAGTAGCAGAAATACACAAACCAGCCTGTCAGGCACCAACAATCATGACATGCTCAAAATCACAGGGGCCATATTTTTCCTCCATTCCGGATGCTTAATGTGAACATTATCCGAGGCCCGTATTTGCATGATTTTATGCACTGCACTGCTGCCACATGATTGGATGATTAAATAACTGCTTGAATGAGGAGCTGTACAAGTATTCTTTATAAAGTGCTAGGTAAGTGTATTTCTTCATCTCCCCTTGAAATTAATTCTGCCACCATCCCTCCGATTTTCTTTTCCTTGTCAATCACTGCCTGCCAAACAACAAAACTGAATGTCTGGAAATCTCAAATCCACTATGTAAAAAATACCCAGCAGGAGTGGCATGGAGCAATGAACAAGAGAGAGGTGGTATATTCATCCAAGGGTCAGCTGATCCTTCAGCACCAGCAACATAAAAAATGCCAGGCCGCATGGTGCCTACTTGAGTAGCTGGGTCATATCAGCTTCCTGGCAACAACAAAGGAACATTCGGAAGTGAAAAACTAGGCTGATGACCTGAGGCTGCAAAACCATACTAACAGATCTGAACTCACAATAAAGCTTGAATTCAGAGCCAATACTCACCAATGATTTGTTGCAAGTGCATGCTTTAATAGAATCTATTTTTGGTCCATTCTTCCCGGTCATCTATCTTCCCTGTTCTTTTTATGACTCACTGGGCACAGTTTGCACACCTGCCCTCTAGTCTACTTCCCATCCACACAAAAAGAAGAAAATAAGACCTGAGCTCACCCACTGCCCTATTCAGATTGAGGTGAAGGACATGGGGAAGGACTTACCCTGAGGTGGGCGAGTGAAAAAGTGGGGAAATGTCGAGAGAAAAATGGTGTAAGGTGAAGAACGAGGACATGTTGCTAAGCTATTTCTGGCTGGGACTGCAAGCGAGGGACAGAATGGGAGAGAAAATGCAGAAAGGCTCTACTGGAGGAGAGCGAACGTGTTGCCATACTTAAAGGAAACCATTCTCCAGAAACACACTAAATATATTTATCATATGATGACATGCTTATTGATTCGGGGGTTAATTTGCTGGTTGATGCTGTATTTTTCGTTACCCATGAGAAGTTAGCGGTTGTGTGTCATGCTGATGTCACTTTGAGACACTACCAGTACAGGTTATCAGCTAGTGCTGCTTTTAATATGAGAATAAAATTCAAAGATCTTCTAATGTCAAATGAGAGAGCTTCTTTTCTTGCTCCTCACTTCCAAACTTCAAAATCCAGTGTAGAAGTAGTGGAAATAAAAAAAACTTTGTACTCCAGAATGCAATGCAACAATACATCACACTTTCACAGAGTTTCAGCTGAAGTAGCTAACATTGTACAAGCTGACGAGTGTGATGGAATCGATGGTGGCATTGGCATGAAATTTCAAGCTTTGGAAGCTGATCTGTTTGAGCAGAGTGTACTGGAGAGGGGATGAGAGAGCTGGACTAAATTACTAAAGCGCTGCTGCATTGCTCTCTTCAGGTAGAGATGAAGTGAGGGTGATCCCGGTAGCTGATACTGGTAGCAGCAAGTGGTAGAACAGCATTGTGGGTAATTAACCAAAGAGAAAACACGCCAAATGAACTCATTAACTCAGAACTTCTTAACAAAATAAATCTCAAATGCAAATTAAATTCTATATTATTGAGAATTATAAATATTAATATGCAACTTGTTCAAGGGATGATTGTTTTCTATAAAAGAAATGCAGAAAAGAGAGAGAGTAGAAGAAATGAGACACGCATTGCCTTTACATGAGAGAGGCAATGAGCAGAGCTTCTGTCTGTTCTGTGGGACTATTTACAGAATACAGCATGAGTCATTTTCTTTTGTTTGTGTGAATATCTTACACATCGTCCATCTCCATGTCCTCCTCATCCTCCACAGACAGCAGCAGGTAGGGATTAGAAGAAGCTGGACGGAACTTGTGGCCCGTCAGGACGAAGAAGGTTAGAGTGGCCAGTTCATCCAGCAGCTGTGAAAAGCAACAGAAAGAGGTGTTACAGCAGAAGATTAGCATAACTCTTCATCCTTCCATCCTCAACACTGTTAAATTTGAAATGCTCTGGATAACTCTTGGATAATTCTGTAATCCAAACTGTTTAAACGGAGAGAGAATGCAGGGATATATTGCTCTCAAGTAGCATTTGAGCTTCATTTTCAGGCAAGACCATGTTTCTGGCTTCGTCTCAATACTCTAATTGATGGCTCCTCGATCCAATGTCCTTTAGCCCATGACCTGGAAATCGATCAAAGTCCTCTATCATTAAGGATGTATCAATTATTTAAATGAACTCATTGAAATCAAGGATGAGGAGAAAGAAGGCTTCCAGATTGAGGACACAGTTGCCTACTGCAAAGCATAACAAATCGTAGTGACTGTTGATCTGATGTACTGCCTGTAATTCTTCAGAAGGTATAGAGTTTATTTTTTCTTTATGCTTTGATTGTATGAGACTTTTACGTGAGAAAATATGGAATATTGCAAATAATCTACAAAATGTGACGGGAAAGAATGGGAAACGGGAAAGAGATAATCAATGCTTAAAGTCAATCAAGATGTGTGTGAATTTCCAAATAACCTGCGGATGAAAGTCAGGATAAGACAGCAGCTGAGGATTGAGTAAAATATTACACAAGCATCATCCTTAAAATGTGCAAAGATAAAAGGACATGGGCAATCATTTTTGATTTTTCCATTTAATTTGATGTTTTTCATTTAATGTGCAAAGCCACTGTGATCCATTATGTCATGGGACAAACAAAACAGCTGTACAATCAGTATTTGAAGACATTGCTGTTTTTGAATAAGGGCATCTTATTCAGCAAATACATTTAATACTGATTGTTTAATACTGATGGTTGTCTTTACCTCATCAGAGTCAGGAATGCAAGGATATGAAACAAGGAATAAATAAAACAAATGAGAAGAACCCAAAGGCCTGTAGCTAATGTATTTATATTCTTTTACTTCTTAGTCCACTCATTTAACATACTACTGTTAAATATCACTATGTGAATTTTTTTCCAAGCCCCCTCCAAAAGTATTGGAACTATATCTATCTATCTATCTATCTATCTATCTATCTATATATCTATCTATATATATATATATATATATATATATATATATATATATATATATATATATATATATATATATATATATATATATATATATATATATATATATATAGAGTGGTGTGAAAAAGTGTTGGCCCCCTTACTGATTTCTTATTTTTTGGCAAAAGATTCATTCAAAGATCTTTTTCATGAAGAAAACAGCACTAGCTGTAAGCTGTGAATGTATTTTTTATACTGCCTCTATCACATATACAGTGGTGTGAAAAAGTGTTGGCCCCCTTCCTGATTTCTTATTTTTTTGCATGTTTGTCACACTTTAATGTTTCAGATAATCAAACACATTTAAATATTAGTCAAAGATAACACAAGTAAACACATCATGCAGTTTTTAAATGAAGGTTTTTATTATTAAGGGAAAACAAAATCCAAAACTACATGGCCCTGTGTGAAAAAGTGTTTGCCCCCTAAGCCTAATAACTGGTTGGGACACCCTTAGCACCCTTAGCTGAAGCGAACTTGGGTTCTGCAGCAGGACAATGATCCAAAACACACCAGCAAGTCCACCTCTGAATGGCTGAAGAAAAACAAAATGAAGACTTTGGAGTGTCCTAGTCAAAGTCCTGACCTCAATCCGATTGAGATGCTGTGGCATGACCTTAAAAAGGTGGTTCATGCTCGAAAACCCTCCAATGTGGCTGAATTGCAACAATTCTGCAAAGATGAGTGGGCCAAAATTCCTCCACAGCGCTGTAACAGACTCATTGCAAGTTATCGAAAACACTTGATTGCAGTTGTTGCTGCTAAGGGTGGCCCAACCAGTTATTAGGCTTAGGGGGCAAACACTTTTTCACACAGGACCATGTGGTTTTGGATTTTGTTTTCCCTTAATAATAAAAACCTTCATTTAAAAACTGCATGATGTGTTTACTTGTGTTATCTTTGACTAATATTTAAATGTGTTTGATTATCTGACACATTAAAGTGTGACAAACACGCAAAAAAAAAATAAGAAATCAGGAAGGGGGCCAACACTTTTTCACACCACTAATATATATATATATATATATATATTTTATATATATATATATATATATATATATATATATATATATATATATATATATATATATATATATATATAATATATATACATACATATACACACACACACACACACACACACATATATATATCTTTTTTTTTGCTAAATACTAAAGAAATTTGGGCTTGAGACTAAAAAATAAATTAGACAACAGTTCAGAATTTCAGATTCTGTGTTGAACAATGTAGGACTTTTTCTTTGAACCCACCCAGTCTTCAAGTGATCAAAAATATAAGGAACGTGCGACTGTCAGGTGTTTCGTGTTGCCCAGGTGTGTCCTATTACATCACTATCAACAGTGCTGAAGATTGCCTCTTGGTTTGAGGCCTGCCTTTTGCCCATACTGTATTTGTTGTTAAAATGGATAAACCAACATGAAGACCAGAGAGCTGAACACAGGCGAAAAGCAAGCCATTCTGAAGCTAAATATGTGGGACAATCAGAGCCACTGCAAAAGCATTGGACATAGCATAGTTTTTCAGTGCAACAATTTGGAATGCGCTGAAAAAGAAAGAAACCACTAACAACGAGACATTAATACCCATGTCCACTGATGTATGTTCTTCACTCACCTGATAGAGCCATTTCCACTGGAAGGGGACGATGACCTTGATGAGGATGGCGATGATACGGGTGAAATAAATATAGCACACGATCTGGGAGGCAGAAATACAGACATCAGTTTGCAGACAAGAATTCCTGACATTTCCTTACACATCACTGATTTGTTGTTATCTAATAATAAGAAGATAATGACTTCTGAAGTGCAAATAAATATGCAGGGATCTGGAATTTGTAAAATCAGCAGCAACGTTAAGAAAATGTAATGCTAAGTTCACAAATACAGCTACTCATAGCAACAAAGTAACACGAAAATCATTCAGTTTTAATTAGAGCTGGTGACTCCAAGCAATATGAGTGACAGCAACTGTTGGTGACTAGATGTGGGCATGTCCAGCGTCCAAACTCAGGGACTTTAAAAAGAAACTAAAAATAATCTCAAGAACTTTATGCAAATATGGAGTGACTTGGAGCACCGACTACCAATGGAAGTGAAGATGGTAGAGCGCATGTGAATTTTGGCAAAGAACACGCACTGCTTCTCCTTCATCTCGTACGATATGATGTAGATAGACACTGGTGAATTTTATATACAAACCCCAAATCTCCCTCTAGAATATTTCATTTTAGCGACAAGAAAACTGATTCTGAATTTAATTTGTGCCACCCAATGACAAATGTTGGGGCCAGAACTGATGACGTCATAGTACAGCAGCTGACATCTTGTAGTGATAAAATCACTGTATGCGTGAACATAGCTTAAGATGTTGTTAGGAAGTGACTGATTATCCATAACTGATCAATCAGTCAAAGATTCAGTAAGCACCAGTATAAGTAAAGTATAAAGTAGCAGTGACTCCCAAAGGTAATATTGATACTCTGACTGCTTAAAATATTCATATAAATTCATATAAATATTCATATATAATCTATTTCCATGTTTCTCTGAATAATTATGCTAGTAATGGACTAAATAAACTAATGATTTCTATCTACCGCATATTTAAAATAAAAATGTGTTGGTAAAGGAAAATGGTCTTCTCAGATCAGGGAAGGAGCATAGAACAAAAACATTAGCTAAAGATCAATAGCTAATTTAAAAGCTCATTAGCTTGATTAGCCTGTTGTTGGCTTAATTAGCCAGTCGTCATAGTAACAAATGATAATGCAGAAGTGCTGTAATGTTCCGATTTTACCTCTTTATATGAGCAAACCTACAAAAGTACCTTCTCAAGTACTGAGGTATCAATTTCAATGGACAGTTTATGTAGTCAGTCACTTTACTATATACAAAATCTTTTATTTAGTAGAAATATGTAATAGTTGCTCAAGAGGGGCATTGGTGGCTCAGTGTAGGTTTTGCGCCTATCATGCGGAAGGCCCGGGTTCGATTCCCAGCCAATGCCTCAACCCCAGCCACTGGATGCAGTGCCGGTCCCAAGCTCGGAAAAACGGGAGGGTTGTTTCAGGAAGGGCATCCGGCGTAAAACATTTGCCAAGTTGTCGTGCGGACCAGTTGGTCTGCTGTGGCGAGCCCGAACAGGGAGCAGCCAAAAGCAACTTTATGTAATAGTTGCTCAATATATAAATAACATATTGAAAAAGCCTCCATATACAAAATATTCTACAAACTGAACAAGCAATCTATACATAATCCAGCCTCTGATCCCCTCTCATCATATGACTTCTTTCAACAGCAGTGATGGCCAACAAATTTAGACCTCTAAAACTAATAAAAGAATCTCAGAAAATTCAGTGCTGGATCTCGGAAGAAACTATAATACATGTTCCAAATATGGTACGTCATGAATAGATGAATATGAATCACTTCCGTCAGTGTACAGGTCAAGCAGAACCGACATCTAATATAAATCCTGCAATGAGTGGGAGCTCTACAAAGAACATGATATTATGTGAAAACCCATTAAAAAGAGAGTGAGTGACAGGGGTGCAGATAAAGAGGGAGCGAATGAGATAGCAAGAGAAAACGAGGGATAGAAATGCACGAGTGAGAATCTTTTATGGATCACACGATTTTAATACGGTTTGCAGAATGAGGAAAAAAGCGAGCTGCTATGAATTCTGGTGGGTTTTGTGTTTTCTGGGTGCTTTCACATACGCAGTATTAATATTAAATTTTTTTTTTTTGTGGTGCAGTTTATTACCTGATATAACCTTTTTATATCGCATATTTAAAAGAATCAGAGGGAAAACATTTGCTGGTATAAAGAGAAATGTTGAATTTTTTGCAAACAACTTATAATAACACATACAAAAACACACACACACACACACACACACACACACACACAAACAGTCTCCTGTGAAAGTATTGGAACAGCAAAGCTGATACTATTGTTTGCTATACACAGAGGGATTTTGGGTGTGAGCTCAAAAGATGAATATAAAATTATAGACCAGAAGAGCTGCTTTCATTTTCTGATGTTTACATCTAGATGTGTTAAAATCCCGTGCTCTCACCACTGCGGCCCGGGTTTGATTTCTGGGCAGGGAACCGACCCAGCCACTGAGGGGTTAATTCTCAGTGCCGGCCCCAAGCCTGGATATAATGGGAGGGTTGTGCTAGGAAGGGCATCAGGCATAAAACCTGTGCCAAAATTAAATATGTGGATCAGACGGTCTGCTGTGGTGACCCTGAACAGGGAGCAGCCAAAGGACAACAACAACAACTTCTATATATGTTAAACAACTTAGAACATGACACTGACTTTTGTTTGAATCCACAATTTTTCAAGTGGTCAGAAATATTGGAACACATGACTGACTGACTTGTTCCTGAGCTTGAGCAGATTAGATGAGAAATTGATCTATATCTGGGCAGTGGTGGCTCAGAGGTTGATTTGCATTTCCTTGCAGTCTCTTATCCTATCTCCTGTGTTAGTGGATCATCATCACCTGCAAACTTTAGATGTATACCCATGAAATGCTGCAGTAAAGCCTTTCTTCAAAAACTTGTGCTCATTCTAAAATCCCAATTTCACAATATGCTCATACTGAACATCCTTAGAATACACTTAGTTTAGTTCTACTTCAAGACCATGCAGTGCTTTTATAGTCTAATAGCATGGATACTGCTGCTAAATGCACAGTAATGTTTAAAGGTAATGTCAATGGCAATACAGTGGTGTGAAAAAGTGTTGGCCGCCTTCCTCATTTCTTATTTTTTTGCATGTTTGTCACACTTTAATGTTTCAGATAATCAAACACATTTAAATTAATGTTAAATTATATTAAATTAAGATAACACAAGTAAACACATCATGCAGTTTTTAAATGAAGGTTTTTATTATTAAGGGAAAACAAAATCCAAAACTACATGGCCCTGTGTGAAAAAGTGTTTGCCCCCTAAGCCTAATAACTGGTTGGGCCACCCTTAGCAGCAACAACTGCAATCAAGCGTTTTCCATAACTTGCATTGAGTCTGTTACAGCGCTGTGGAGGAATTTTGGCCCACTCATCTTTGCAGAATTGTTGCAATTCAGCCACATTGGAGGGTTTTCGAGCATGAACCACCTTTTTAAGGTCATGCCACAGCATCGCAATTGGATTGAGGTCAGGACTTTGACTAGGCCACTCCAAAGTCTTCATTTTGTTTTTCTTCAGCCATTCAGAGGTGGACTTGCTGGTGTGTTTTGGATCATTGTCCTGCTGCAGAACCCAAGTTCGCTTCAGCTTGAGGTCACAAACAGATGGCCGGACATTCTCCTTCAGGATTTTTTGGTAGACAGCAGAATTCATGGTTCCATTTATCACAGCAAGTCTTCCAGGTCCTGAAGCAGCAAAACAGCCCCAGACCATCACACTACCACCACCATATTTTACTGTTGGTATGATGTTCTTTTTCTGAAATGCGGTGTTACTTTTACGACAGACGTAATGGGACACGGACCTTCCAAAAAGTTCCATTTTTGTCTCGTCAGTACACAGAGTATTTTCCCAAAAGTCTTGGGGATCATCAAGATGTTTTCTGGCAAAACTGAGTCGAGCCTTTATGTTCTTTTTGCTTAGCAGTGGTTTTCGTCTTGGAATTCTGCCACGCAAACCATTTTTGCCCAGTCTCTTTCTTATGGTGGAGTCATGAACACTCACCTTAACTGAGACAAGTGAGGCCTGCAGTTCTCTGGATGTTGTTGTAGGGTCTTTTGTGATCTCCTGGATAAGTTGTCGCTGCGCTCTTGGGGTAATTTTGGTCGGCCGGCCACTCCTGGGAAGGTACTCCACTGTTATTTGTAGATAATGGCTCTCACTGTGGTTCGCGGCAGTCCCAAAGCTTTAGAAATGGCTTTATAACCTTTTCCAGACTGATAAATCTCAATTACTTTCTTTCTCATTTGTTTTTGAATTTCTTTGGATCTCGGCATGATGTCTAGCTTTTGAGGATCCTTTGGTCTACTTCACTTTGTCAGGCAGGTCCTATTTAAGTGAGGTCTTGATTGTGAACAGGTGTGACAGTAATCAGGCCTGGGTGTGGCTAGAGAAATTGAACTCAGGTGTGATAAACCACAGTTAAGTTATGTTTTAACAGGGGGGGCAAACACTTTTTCACACAGGGCCATGTAGTTTTGGATTTTGTTTTCCCTTAATAATAAAAACCTTCATTTAAAAACTGCATGATGTGTTTACTTGTGTTATCTTTGACTAATATTTAAATGTGTTTGATTATCTGAAACATTAAAGTGTGACAAACATGCAAAAAAATAAGAAATCAGGAAGGGGGCCAACACTTTTTCACACCACTGTATATGTGATAGAGGCAGTATAAAAAATACATTCACAGCTTACAGCTAGTGCTGTTTTCTTCATGAAAAAAATCTTTGAATGAATCTTTTACGTGAACAAATTGTACTGACTCCTATTTTTTGTTCACTTAAGTCCCATCTGTGTAAAACATCGGACTGCTTTTCAGCTTTTTCCTGACTGCAGTATAGTTTGGGCTGTGAAAGAGCATGTCACTGGTTAGACACATTGAACAACTAAACCTCTTAAATATTGAGACTTGGTGTTGAGTCTGAACGAGAGCGCTACATAGTCTGTATGAACTGGGACGTGTGATTCAGTAAGAACTGAAGTTATTTAGTTCAGATGTCTTAGAAGAGTCTTACTGGTTCATCAAGAGGAGAAGGAGGGTGTAATGAAGCTATGAAAAGAATGTAGCACATGAGCATTTGAGAAGTTATGTCTGAGCGTGAAGCATAATCTCAAGTTATGAATATTTAATGCTTAATGATGTCCTTATACAATAACAATCATGTTGACTGAAAGATGATTATTGCAAATGTCCTGCTTTTTGTTGTTTTTCTTTCCATACTCAGCAGTATAGGAAAAATATAATGCTGTTATCATTTGAGGTGAAAATAGTTCTTAAACACTATTTGTTAAGTCTCATTACATTTGTAGACATGTACATTTTATAACAAGGGTCACCAAACACATCAGTGAACAAATCTTTTTGGTTTCCAGAATCACCAGATTCGAGTCACAGGGATGAACTGAAACGACTACTGCTACTCACATCTTCTCCAAACTCCTAACAGTGCAGAGTTTCTTTTGAGGAAACTAACAGCTGAATGTTTCATGGAGGTTCCTTTTCACCCTATGCTTTACTTCTCAACTGTGAATCTGCCTCACTTTTAAGCCACATTACATTTTTTCAAAATCTGCTGAATGTCCAAAAGCTGCATTTAGCAAGCAACCATTTATGCGCTGCCTAAAGACACCAAGTGGAAAAACTAGATTTGACTAGTTATGGACTACAACAAAAACCATCTTCTATTTCAAAGCAATGCAACACAAAGCAGGAAAGTGTGATCCCCTCTGGACACCAGAGTTTTCTGCAGGTGTGAAATGAGAAAAGGCGAGAGAGACAGAGAGAGACAGACAGAGACAGAGAGAGATGGGGGGTGGTGGAAGAAGGAGTATTAGACAGTGAATAATGTCAGTACTTACCATCACATAGTAGTGCCGGAAAAGCTTCAGCTGAGCCAGATTGATGGCAGCTTTTAAAATAACAAGACACAACAAAAGTAATGCGATTATCAATTGATTTGGGCACAGAAAGAAGCAAAACCTCACCATGTTTTTAAATCACATCATTTAAAGCATGGAAATGGTTGTATTACATTTGGTAATTAAGTATACAAAAGAGGAACCTGCATGTTATTTAAAGCAGAAAAATATAAGGCAGCTGAGACAGAAATACAGAGTGACCTCTTTCTTTTATTTTTATAGGATTTTTTTTTTTAATGCAATCAAGTTAAGTGGGACAGACACAGTGGGGCTTTGGTAATAACCTGTTCTGATCCTAGTGTTTACACACACACCTCTATGATGGAAATGCGTTCTCTCAGTGGGACATCTGGATTAGCATAGTGATGAAGTGTTAAGCAGCAGGAGGGCACTAATAGCACACCACCACTGAATATTTGGGTCAATATTGGTGGATGAACAGACATTGATCGTTCCATTTAGCTGAGCTTTTTTACTATATGAAGCAGCTTTTAAAATTGGTAGTCACTACACTGCTTCTCTTTGTATTTGTATCACCACCAATCATTCCAGCCATCAGTGTAAATCTGACTTCTGGCCACTTTGTGTTGCTGCTAATGAGCAAAAATGACTTATGGTCAAGTGCTAAACTTCAGACAGGTTTGTGTGTGTGTATGGTCTGTGGTATGGTTTATGGTGGGTGTGTGTGTGTGTGTTTTATACCTCCGATTTTGGTCTTGACTTCTTGAGCTTTAATGCTTTCATACATCAACTTTTAATGTCCACTAATCACATATATATCGATCTTGTATTCCTACAAGTTAATTGCATTTCTAGTAAACAGGTAGAATATATGGTATCAGTCTGAAAGTTAAGTAACAGGATGATAAAAAAGGACAATGCAGGTTAGTTCATTTTAACTCAGCACTGCTCCTATTTGTGTACACTACCAGATTATTGTTACATCTTCCTCTGGTGTTCACTTCCTGTCTATTCTTCCACCTTAAATATTAATATAACCCTGTGGTTTGCCTTGCAGACAGAACTTATCACAGATGCTGTTATAGAAAATTAATAAAAATACAATGAATCAAGAATTCAGTGGCACTGCACTATAACACAACACAACCAAATCCAAGTAAATATCACAGAAAGAAGGCGGCATGTGGCAGCTTTATGCTTTGGTTTGGGTTTAACCAAGCAATTGCAGAACAAAGAGAATGACTCGGGGTTTGTGGATTGTGTACGGTTGCATCATCTTTGGCACTTGGAAAACAATTATAAAAATAAAGGAATTTAACTGAGTTAGAGAAAGATTGAACAGAGGTAATCATTTTGAAAAACTCTAAGTAGGGGTTAGAATTGGAGAATTTGGAGCCAGTGAAGTATAATATTCACCACCATTAATTCAGACACAAGCAGGGCTGTAGTGTTAAAATCAAGGGAAAAAATTAGATGTAAGGTGTCCCTGTGTGTAGCACTTGAAGCAATTCAGATTGCGTAAAGTGCCCGATTTCTCTACAGCGGTGCAAAGATGAGAGCACATGACCATTAAAGGGCAGCATAAATGTGAGAGAGTGAGAGCAGGATGCATGTTAAACAGCACTGCAGAAACAACACCGACACATCAGACTTTACACCGAATAAAATACGGGATGTGATGTGGCATCCTGTTGTGCTCTAGTGTCATTAAACTGATTATGACCTCTCAAGACGAAACAAGCCCTAATGGTAATAGCTTTACCGGTCAAATGGACAAAACAAAACAAGGACAAAACTCAAGACACTAATGTTCACGTTGTTTTCTCCCCCACTTACTCTAATAATCTTGTTTCTCCGGCATTCTGGGGTTTTCCCCCCACCTCTTTCAGGCTCAGCTACATTAAAAAGGGCAAATCTTTGCCACTTTATGGTTTTTAAATGACAAAAGGAAAATGCACACCATTTGGCCAGTAGTATGTGGTAACCTGACCATCACACCCATGGTCTTAAACAATACTTGGTCTGAAACAATGTTTAGGAAGGTGGGATTTGTCAGTGTAACAGCCATATGAATCCAGGAGCCAAGATTTCCCAGTAGAACATTGCCCAGAGCATCACACTGCCTCCACTGGCTTGCCTTTTTCCCCATAGTGCATCCTGGTACCATCTCTTCCACACGATGCAAACGAAATAATGATTCATCAGACCAGGCCACTTTTCTTCTTCCTTTGCTCTATGATCCAGTTCTAATGTTTACTTGAACATTGTAGGTGCAGTGGACAGGAGTCAGCATGGGCACTCTGACAGGTTTACAGCTATGCAACCCAATACACAGCAAGCTGTGATGCACTGTGTGTTCCGTCACCTCTATATCATAGCTTAATTTAGCAATTTGTTCTACAGCTCTTCTGTGGAAGTGGACATGCTCAAATTAATGAGCCTTGGACACCCATGGTTCACCACTTGTCCATCTTTGGGCTACTTTTGGTAGGTATTAACCAGTGCATACTGGGGACACCCCAAAAGACTTGCTGTTTTGGAGAGGCTCTGAACCAGATGTCCAGCCATCACAATTTGGCACTTGTCAAAGTCACTCTTATCCTTACCCTTGTCCATTTTGTCCTGCTTCCAACATATTAACTTCAGGAACTGACTCTTCAGTTGCTACCTAATATATCCCACCCCTTGTTAGGTGCCACTGTTATAGGATTATGGATGTGATTCACTTCAATTGTCACTGGTTTTTATTTTATGACTATATCTGTATAAATATATAAATTCAAAAGATTTATTAAATGTTAAATTAAAAAAAAAAATCAACAAGATATTTTGAAAAAGAAGTTGTCATAACCATCATTTCAGCCTTCAGACATTTTTAAAAAGCAGTACATGCCATCTGGTAATGTTAGAACAGATAACAAGAAAGCCAGGCTGGGCCACAGGGGGCCGAACATTACAACTAAGAGGCTCCAAAAACCTCTCAGGCGATATAAAAGGCAGTTATAAAAGAGAGGGCATACAAGTTATTGAACAGCAACTCCAGCAAAAAATGAAACAAAAACATGATCTTAAACACCATTCTCATTTCTGCCTTTAAACAAAAATAATCATCTGTTGCGAACACATTCTGCAACAAACGCTTTAAATGCAAGTGATGCACCAAGCTGCAGTGACATTTACAACCTGTCTGACATCTGCAGTCTCCCCCTGAAGAGAGAGAGCATAGTGCGGCCTGGGTCATTTCTCCCAGACAGCCAAATGTTAGGGTGTGAGTAAAGAAAAATAGTAGAGGCGCCAAAACAAATGCAACACCTGAAGAAATGCAAATGTGCAACATTACACTGTAACTGGAAGTCACAGTGGTGATCACATTTGGTGTCACATTACATGTGGCAAATAGATCAAAGACTGATTGAGGAAAAGCAGCCTGAATGTTGGGATTCAGTTCTGAAATTCCTGATGATGCCTAAATCTCGGTGCGCTAGGCTTCAAAACAACCACAGTAAAGCTGCTAAATAAGCTGCTTCAATCAGGCATCAGTGAGCAGTCAGCGTACTGGGTCATTATCTGCACTGTGTGCTGGTGATTTTACATGAGCGGTAATTCTATGCATGGAGCCGTATAAGTGCACAAAAGCTGAGATAGATATATCTAATATTCAGTGTCGAGCCATCTGCAATGGTGTAATGGCCAAAACTAAGCGGCGGATCTCAGAAACAATTAAGAAAAGGTCAACGCAAAATGTTAGCTCATTAAGAGCTTTTCAATCTAACAGCACCTCAAACAGAAGCCTATAATAAACAGCATGCTGTGGAAGAGATGCTAAAATGAGAGCCCCCTTTATCAGGTGATTGAGCACTGCTGAGCAGATGTATTCGCTTTCAACTGGTAATAAGGTAAGGGCTTAGAATAAGCTCAAAATCATGAATAACTTTGGTAATTCATAATTGGTTTGTACCATCAATGACAACATGATTCCTGTTGGGACAGCTATGCTGTTAAGGAACACACATGAGGACAGTAAAATATTCTCTTGACTGGATGCGAGTCAGACAGTATTAGCTCTATTAGTATTAGGTTTATTTCCCATGAGTAGGCTGAACATAGATACTAATGTAATGTGTTTCTGGAGTCCAGATGACATCATCCACACCATGAATAGTCCTTTTTAAACAGTCACTTTAAAAATGGACCTGACCTCCAGGCAGAAGCCAGCTTTCTATAGCGTTCATTTTAATGCAGTTTGGTAGAACAGACACAGTGCCGGGCTGCAGAGTCATTGCAACTACTAATGCTATCAGTTTAACTAAATTCCCCTAAAGGGAAGTGAGAGCATCACTTTGAGAAACTACCTTAAATCATCTTATTAATGTCCACAGCACACCTCATGCACTTCAATCAATTAAACTTGGATTTCTTTGTGGACTTGCCTCGAGGTTACTGGCAGCTAACCAATCAGACAGTTAAAGGTGGAGTAAATGACTGCTTTATGACCTAGGAAGTGCTCATGTCTGTGTAACCTTCAGGCTCTCCCTTTTAATTATATGGTCATAGCTAGTCTCGCAGGAATACATTCCTGCAATCTGCACACAATCTACATTATACTTAATGATTAAGTGATAATAAGCCTACCCAATAATCTGGTTCAGCCTCTCTCACTCTCACACACACACACACACACACACACACACACACACACAACACAATGCTACTCCTGAGTTCTCAGTGTTCCTGACTGCTTTTGCTCTCTGGACTTGCCTGATGCCCTACTTTTGGTTTGAGATTAATCACTAAGAGCCCACTCATTGCTGCCTCTGAGGATGACCCCACATGGACAACCTGGAGATATAAGGGATTGCTGTGGATAGTACCACTTGAAGACCATGGAGGTGAATTTGGACTGCAATTTTACACCCAAATCTCCATCATTGAACAGTTAATGACCTCAACCAAATAGACCTCATATCAAAAACAGAATGAATTTCCTGGATACACAATTGCACTTTTTGACCATAAAATACAATTATTTATAATCACACTGCTGTTACCCAGATGTGGATAGCTTCCCTTTTGAGTCTCAATGTTCCTTCATCCAATCTTCTCCTTTCATTGCCTCCAGCTTGCTCATTAGGGATAAATTTAAAATTTATAATTTATGTCCTGAGTTTATATATTTCTGTAAAACTGCATTGAAACTGCAGGTCTCTGACACTGACTGATGAAAACTGAGGAGTTCCTGCACTGTTAATTACTGTTTTCTAGAAGGACATCAATGCAGCGTGCAGTATATGTAGTGTCAAAAACATTAAATTTGACTGATGTTGATCACTAATTCGCGATTTTCCACTTGGAGTTTGGACAAAAGTCCATTTCCTGCTGTAAAATAAAGTTATGAGTCAGTTCTAGAGGACAGTCGGGTTTAAAACAGGAATAGAAGCAGACTTCACCTCGAGCTAACTTCTATCTATTGTGTGTGCCCGTGTGTGTGTGTGTGGTAATTTTGAATGTAAATGTAAAAGATTTTCCTTTATTTAACTTAAATATTAATTGCATTAACTTCAAACATTTAAAAGTTCAAATATTTACAGTGACAACCAACACAGTGATGACTATAACAGGACATTAAATCATAATTGGTCACCCCGAGGACTCATCATTGTCAGCAGCTCGATCCAAAGCACTGGCTTTCTCCCTGCTACTGGCACAGTGACTCACATTATTACAACAGAAATCTGTCAAGCCATAACGCTTTTCAAAAGGATAGAAACATAAAAAGCTTAAATATTCCATCCAAGGCACAACTAAGCGATTTTTAAAGGTCTGGCAGCTATTTATCTCTTATTTTGTACATACATTTGTATTTGAACATTGTGAAATTGTGTATAGGAGAGGTTCAATGCTCAAATCTGATTGGTTAGAAGGTGCACGGAGTGGATGGTAGGTCTGGCTGTAACATGATCAATAGGTTTATTTTAGTGTCCTGGAAAGCACAGAAAAGTCTTCAGAACTAAGGAATTTATGCTTTCTGGTTCCTCTGTAAAATGACAAGCTGTGTTTTTTTTTGTTTTCAACTGTCCTATATTATAAGTGATAACAGGAAATAATTTGCCTCAAGGACATTGCACAACATTAAATCTCACTATAACCCGTTAAAAGCACAAAGTAAATAAACTGTAATCATCATAGGCAAATTGTTGCGGTACGAGTGATAACACACTCCAGACTGCACTGCACTTTGAGGAAAAAAATGATTTGTATTATCAGACATGACATGCTACTGAAGAGACTTGAGCTGCATCTGAATATCCCTACTACACTACTTTACAGCAGGCTGAAAGCAGTACACAAAAGGAATAATATGTCTAGATTCTCAGTGTTCATAAAACAGTAAGGAAGAAACACCCTACTGCTTCTGCCGAAATTCTACCAGTATGATATCAATGGACACTGTGCTATCCCATTAAGCAACAGGACTGGCACTGGAGAGCTGAGTGTGAGTGCTATAGATATTAAAACATTGCTCTCTGTGGTTAAACCGTACTGTTTAACAACACCTGAATAAACATGAAAAAGTTTTTATGGTTAAGCTAATGTCGTAGGTCACATGACAGTGATAAACATAGTAGATGTAGTACATCCAGATTGCATTCATACCACACACATATACTGATCAGTATGTACTGAATCAGCAGCCGAGCAGCAGCTACTGAATCGAATGCAGAAGGTTCTGTCACAGTTCACACACCTGATTTTACTACAGTGATTAGAATGGCCATTATTCATCAAGATTTAATAGAAATGACTAGAGATTTTAGCAAAAGTAAAAATGTCTGCACTATTCTATATCTAATTCATTAAACTATTCAGTGTGCTTGAACTCAACACTGATCAAATTATACAGCATCAGATCTGATCCCATCCCAAACCGGTGAGAACCGCACCGTTTTAAAGCAGCAGTGTAATGTTTAGGGCCGTCTGTAGGCTGTGAACAGAAGTGCATGTGCAGGCAGGTCCTCAACATGTCTACCTACACTGTCTGTAAAAACCACATATACTACAAAAGCTTTGCTCTGGTGTGAGAAGGAGCTCATTTACAAAAGGGACATAATTACAAAAGACATCAGCAATATAGCTGGACATGCTTTTTTTTCCCTCTCTGATGTTTAGTTATCATATAATTGTTTTCTCCTGGTTTACTCACCAAGAACACAGTCTATGCTAAACTGAACCTCTTTATGGATTATATGGATTATATTATTATGTGTATATGGATTAATGTGTGTATATGGCATCCAATGTGATCCTAATGTTTCAGTAAATGGGCTCAGAGTCTCTTGTGATGATAAGGATGAAGTGCTTACTAGACTAAAGAATGAATAATTGTAATGGAGTTAGAAACTTTTAAACCTTACAAACTCCACCTTCGAATAAGAATCATGTTGCTCACGTATATGTGAGCTTCAGCAAACAAGTTTGTAAAAATTTATAGATTCTGGTGTGACAAATTTATGTCTGTAATTCTTAAAATTAAAACTGATGTCTGCCCTGGTACATCGGTTTTTGGGGTTCCACTTAATTAACCTCAGTACAGTACAAAGCAATTAGATATTCTGGTCTTTACATGTTTAATAGACTGATAGACAGCCATCTGGTGCTTATTTTGAAATCCTCCACACCACCAACTGTATCTCAGTGGCTTAAAAACACAATGTCATTTTTAAAAATATAGATAGTAATTGAAAATATTGCTATTGTACTTTATGTCTCTGCATGAATTGATTGTGCTTTATGTTTCTGGAGTGTTTATGCCCTGATTGAACCCCACCTTTTTGTTTGCATGTTTCATTTACATTTATTTATTTTTCTTTTGTCCCATTTTGTCTTCTGATAGATGAGGTCAATTTCCTTTAACTGTACTTAATATAAATGTTTTCCTTAATAAAAAAATAAAACAAAAAATGTAAAACTTGCATGTCCTCATTTTATGATCAGAGTTTCCTGTAAGCAATGCACTGTGCACTAAAAATAAGCAACACATTAAATGGGCAAAAATGTTTTAACTGAATTCCCAGCCTACCTTTCCCATCAGTTGCTGATGCCTCTTGTAAATGCCTGATAGACCTGCCAGGAAAAATAAAAGAAAAAGAACACACAGAAAACACACACAGCAGTTAAAACAGCATTCAGCACCAAAAAAAACATGAATATTTAACTTTAATTCAAACAAACTATATTTCATTAGTGTTTGCATTAATATTCATATATGACTAGTAGGCCCAAAACAAATCCACAATAGATCTAAAGTGTCATAGCAAAGCTCTGTGAAACATGTGGCAGGTTGTGAGCACGCTGAAGCAGGAGAGGAACAGGAGCTCGTACCAGACAACCGGGAAAAGGATCGCTCCACAGCACAGCAGATCCACCAGGAACAGGATCTCCATCCATAATCCATACTCGCTGGAGCCTTCCTCTGTTGACTCGATGATGATGTAGGCCACGTTAGCCAGGACCTGGAACCAAATTACTCCTCGGTCAATACAGGTTTTTACTTTTATACCTTTTACATATCTTGTATCTGAGCACCACATACTGTTCAAATGACTGCTTCTCATATTATAATCATAATTCAACACACAAAGCGTGTGTGTATGCTTTGCACACACCTTTATTACTGCACCATTGAATAAGCAGAACAATGACACTGATTTACATGGAAAAGAAGAATTTTACAGGCTACAGTGCATGAACATGGTTTAATTACATCTACTGTGAGCAGTGTGAATTACCTCCTACCAAGATGTAGCCATAACAACAATGGGCTAACAATAGCCTCTGTGTGATTCAGGTATGACTAATCAAAAAGTATAGAAAGCCTTCATTTGTTAAATAATAATAAATAAGCACCCCTAAGGAACTAAACAGTACAAAATGTGCTGTTACATTATTCTGCTTAATCAATAGGGAGGGTAGTGTGAGGATTATTTTCTTACAGCAACATGTTCCAAAGTGTTTTATACCACTTGCAGCACATCAGTTTGTGCCACAACGATGTCTAAAAGCCTGAAAGCCCTCTGACCTGAAGACGTTCCAGTCAGAAAACATTAAGCAACAGCTTTATCTCGGACTATTGAAAAGTGCAGACACTCAAGACCTCTAGAACATGACTGAAATAGTGGAAGCCACTCCTGAGAAAAAAGCTTTTGGTTGGAACTTAAAGGATTTAACGAGCATGAAGAAAAATACTCTGGTGAGACAAAATTAAAATTAAACTCCAAATGCTAAGTCTGGCAAAAACAGCTATGGTGCTAATTCCATCCCAAGCATGGTGATTGCAGCATCATGGTATGGGCTGCATGTTAGAGGCAGGGAGGCAGAGACTGGTCAGAATTAGAGTATGGAAGAATGCAGCCAAATACAGAGAGATTTTTGAAGAAAAACCTGCTCTAGAATGCACACAACCTCAGACTGAGGCGAAGGTTCACATTTAGGAACAACAGTGACACAAACATACAGCCAAGACAGTGCTGGTGTTGCTATTTCAGGACAAGTCTCCGAATGTCCCTGAGAGGACAAAGCCCAGACTTAGAAACTAGAACAACTGTGGAGAGAACTGAAGATGGATTCTTTCCATCAATACCAGATTCAGCTTGAGAGGATGTGTCAGGAAGAATGAGAGAAACTGCCCAAATCATGGCTTGCAAAGCTAGTCAAAAAACACTTACCCAAAGCCTCAAAGCTGTACTGATTAAAGCATCAGAATACTGAGAGATTTTTTTTTCTCCATTTTTTCCATCGCTTATCCGATCTATCGGTCATCGGGCATCAAGGCAGGATACACCCTGTACCAATCCATCGCAGGGCACACACACATTCATTCACTCACACACTATGGGCAATTTAGATTAGACTCCAATCAGCCTAGAAGCATGTCTTTGGACTGTGGGAAGAAACCAGAGCACCTGGAGGAAACCCACCAATCACACAATGAGCGGGAGCGAGTGAACTTAATCCATTTTAAATGAAATCTATAACACAAACTCTGAAAAAACTGAAGGAGTGCAAAAATATTCTTAGCCCAATATATCAAACATACTTAACATAGGTGAAAACAGTCAGGTGGCATTTGGGCCTGTGACTGAGTTACTCTGTTTAACTTTAATGCTGAAACTAAAAAAAAAGTCTTATAAAAGTGTGTGTGTACCTGTAGAGGGATGACGATCATGAAGATCTTTTTGTCCTTGTCTGAGAGGATATGTTTGACGAAGGCCCAGCCGGTCCCTATCAAAGCTATAGTGATGAACAGCAGCGCCCCCTTCAGCCTGCAAAGAAAACAATTAAACATAAGCTCTATGACCAAACAGCTATTTCCAAAACTCTCTGCTTCATGGCCAGTTCTGCAGTTCACTCACAGGTGTGTGATGTAGTAGACCACGGCCCAGCCTTCGATAGGAAAGCCTTGGTTGGAGATGTAGTAGTAATCAATCTGCAAAGCAGAGAGCATTACATTAACAATGTAAAACCTGACCTGTATTAATACTTACACATTACTGTTTAAGTACTGTAAAGTCCTGCTTCACTTCACACAGGGTCTCAGCTAGAAACTCAGCTAACATGGATCAATAAGGCTTTAGTGATTTCACTTCTTACAGAACTTCTTATTGAGCTTTAGTAGTGACTAATTACCCCAGAAATGCATTATCTTCATATTTTTTACAATTTATTTTATAATTTAAACATGCTGATTAAATAAAAACAACTTTAAATGAAATAAATGACAAAATGAATACGAGAAAAAGAGACACAGATAGATAGATAAATAGAAGTCCTAAGTTATGTTAATCATTTTAATAAGTAGAATAAAAACATTGCTTTATCTAAGCTATTTCACATAAGAGATGTTTACACAGTCCACAATAACTGAATTTAGACAAATGAACCAGTTTAAAAGTTTACTTTTGCTCCATTTTTGCTACCCGTGTTGTTACCTGGATGATTAACGAGTGTTTATATGTTTTGTGACAGTTATTCATGAGTCCCTTGTTTGTCCTGAGCAGTTAAACTGCCCACTGTTTTTCAGAGAAAAAAAAATCAATCAGCTTCTGCACATTCTTCTCTAGCATCCTCTGTATATTTGACCCCTTTCTATCAGAAGCTATATGATTTTGAGATCCAGCATTTCACAGTGAGGACAACTGAGGGACTCGGTTCAAATCCTTTTAAACAGGATGATCGATGTTATAGTTATTATTTTGTTTTCTGGGTAACATTTAAATGTCTTATGTAGCATTTAAAGGGCAGTACTAAATGGAAAAAAAACAATAATAATTGTTTTTATATTTGGTTATTATATAGTCTGGTGGACTATATGCAAACATCTGCTGTGTGAAACAGCTTATTCAGGGTAATAGTTATAGTTTTTTTTTTTTTAATTAACTTTTATTATTATTAATTTTTCAGATTCTGTACAGATAGATCAATATAGATGTATGACGGTGAAAGATTTCAGAAAGACCTAATATGCCATTCTATAAAAATAGATTGGTGGCAGAACGTGCTAATAATATCAATGGTACAGGTACAACCTTCCACTTTTAATTTTAATCAATAAAATCATAGAAATTATAATAAATATTCATAACCATATCCTCACAGCATGGAAAATGAGTGAGAGAGACTTGGTGAATGGAAGAGCTGCCATGAGCCAGTGGATTTTGTACACATCAGCTCTGTAAAGAAAAGAAAGAAAGAAAGACATAATGAAACGCACAGTTTCTTGCTTTGTGATGAATTTCTATCAGTGTTGGAACAGGAAATGTTTGTGCTACTGGTTGTTTTAGTATGATAGTAACTCAGGTTGCTGTACCTGCGTGTGCGAAGAACATGGACCCACAGTGTCCCGATAAGGAGGAAGAACACGGACATGCAGATGTAGAGCTTGGGGAGCGGAATCTCTCCAGCAGACAGGAAGCTGTCCGGATTCTTCTCCTCGATGTTGATCTGAAATCACATCAATTCAGCAGTTTGCTGTCAAAGGTGACACAGCACTAGTGCAGGATACAGTGTTAGGTTTTTGTTACTTAAAATTTACCTTCAGAATCAAAAATGATAAGGACATTTTTGCACTTTGGTTTGTTATAATTGGTTTTATATGAAGCTGATCTCAGAGCTCACTCTCTGCTGTGGTTCAGAGAAATAAACCCTGATTCCAGCAGTGATCATGAGTGTTAAACTCATTTCAAGTAATCATATCTGATCCAATGTCAAGTGGGTCAAACATAAAAAAAACAGTTTTGAAGAACATTAACACATCAACAATTCTTCTTAAATGCTTTCATTTATCAGTATAACTGCAAACATGAGGTATTTTTGTGGAATTGTGATTACATAAAACCTTTATTCCTTTAGGATAGAGACATGTTTACATTGTCAAACTTTACATTTACATTTCTGGCCCTTATCCAGGGCAACTTACATTTTTATCTCTTTTTATACAACTGAGCAATTGATGGTTAAGGGCCTCGCTCAGTGGCCCAGCACTGGGATTTTGGTGGAGCCTTCCAATCAGTAGTCCAATGCATTAACCACTAGACATGTTTACTGTTTAAAATTATTTCTCATTAGCATAAATTTACAGTTGCTGATTTTATGGCCTTAAAAAAGCTTGTTCATTATTGGAATAACTAGCTTTATTCTAGTTCAATTAAAGTCTATAAGACGTTTTTCAGTTAGAGTAGAAGTTGTTGCTTTCGGCTGCTCCCTGTTCAGGGTCGCCACAGCGGACCAACTGGTCCGCACAACAACTTGGCACAGGTTTTATGCTGGATGCCCTTCTTGACGCAACCCTCCCATTTTTTTCCGGGCTTGGAACCGGCACTGCATCCAGTGGCTGGGGTTTGGGCATTGGCTGGGAATTGAACCTGGGCCTTCCGCATGATAGGCGAGAAACCTACCACTGAACAATTTTCAGTTAGAGTATGGGTTCTAAATTGATGTGTGGACTAGTTCAGAACATTTACTGCACCAATCTCAGCTCACTGGCCACATATTCAACACTCCTGCACTGATGTACAAACTCAAAGACTTGTGAAATGTGAAAGCCAAATGTGAAAGCCAAAAGGCCAAATGTGAAAAATGTGTGCACTGTGTACAAAGCAATATGAAGGTACATCATGGTATCAGCTTACAACTTCAAACTTTTATAGAAGACATTTGAAGACAAACTGTTAGGGACAGATTTGGATAGTTCTTCACAGTGATTTATTACTAGGATCACTATTAGCATATTTATACCCAGGAACATTAGCTATACTGTACGTCAGAGGATGCATGCTTCCTTATTGAACTGCATTATAATACTGTTATATTGTTATACACAGGATTGCAGATATTTGGCTTAGCACAGAGATCACTATTCTCATTTGTTATTCCTTGGAACAATATGTTCTGTATATTTATTAAATGTTTACACTGCTGTAGCGGCTCCATTTGACTAGCGGATGTTTGTGAATGATGTCTCGTCTGAGTTTTGAATTACTGATTTAATCACACTTAATACTATCAAGGACCAAGAGTGCAGCGTGACCTCTCAAAGTTAAAAGGAAACCAGGGACATTAGAGTCTGGTTGAAGAAGCAGTTGTGACGATGTTTCTGTTATTCTGCTGAGAAAAACACATGGGAACATTGTTGAAGTGTAGAAGTCGTGATAAGTGAGCTCTATGGGTAGTGCATCAAGTGCGCAGCCGTGATTCATCATTCCATTCACTCATTGTTTGGTTCAGTAATCAAAAACATGGCTCCTCCCCTTTTTCCTTCTGTAGATTTCTTACATGTGTACTATTGTACCGTAGTGTTGCACTTTGTGTAGTATTGTGTAGTACTGAGTTCTGTGTTGTCTCTGTAGTTTTGTGTTTTTTTTAACCACACGGAGAAACGTTGTTTCATTATACTGTATACTGCACCAGTCGTGTGTGGTAAGCTTGTTGACTTTACATTACATGAATAAGTGAAATCCTATGGCTTATTGTAGAAGATACTATATACTGGTGCTCCACTGCGGTCTGCAGTGTGTTTTTATTATGAAAACTTGCCACTTCCATTTGTGCCTCTTTCCCACAGATGTCTAAGTCACAGTTTTTTAATGAACCTAATATTAATGAATATGTTTTTGTGTAGTCACATGGACATCCATGGTTATGATGATGGGGATTCTGGGATTCAAACAACAACAAGTAATTAATAAATAGAAATGTTTGGCTCACGTCGATGCTGAAAGTGAGCATGTTCTGGAATGACACATCCTGGCTGGCAGCTGTGGAGGAGAAGCAGTTGTGGAAATAGAAATTGTAGAGGCCTTGCTGTTCGTCTGTCGTTACGTTGAAGTAAAACTGAAAAAGCAGAAGACAATCAATAAAATTCCATTCCATTGTCTGTACCGCTTATCCGATCTATCCTCCGGTCACGGGGAGCCTGTGCCTATCTCAGGCGTCATCGGGCATCAAGGCAGGATACACCCTGGACGGAGTGCCAACCCATCACAGGGCACACACACACTCATTCACTCACGCAATCACACACAACAGGCAATTTAGAGACTCCAATCAGCCTAGAAGCATGTTTGGACTATGGGAGGAAACCGGAGCATCAATAAAATTGTGTTGAATTGATTGGTCTTAACAGCAATGGGCCTAGCTTTCTTCTGAGTCAGATGTTATAGGTATTACCTTCTTTCCTGTGTGTGTGTGTGTGTGTGTGTGTGTGTGTGTGTGTGTGTGTGTCAGCACAGAATTGAATCCAACAAAATCTAGAGAGAAGGAGCATTTGTCATTTCATATGGTAGAGATTTCTGACAAATCTTTTTTTTTTTGCACTGAACCTACAAGACTAAAACACAGAAAGAATGTACTGGAAATGTTCATTGAAAGAGTTTTTCTAAACTGATGCCTGCACTTGCTACAAATAACATTGCTAAGGTACATACTCTCAATTTAAAACGCATTCTTTTTACACAGCAGCAACAGCGCATGAAAAAAGTCCATTACTTGTTGCTGCACAAGTCTCACAATTCCAGTGCAAAACTAAAGAAACCTGTAAATTCCAAACCTGTAAATTCGTCCTTGTCATATTGTGTATATCCGCTATTTCACTGACATCAACACTAATGTAGCATGACTTAAGGACCCACCTGAAAGGAGTAATTATTGCCTTTATTCTGCAGCGGATATGAGACATCAGCCTTATTCTGCAAAAAAAATAAATAATAAAAATAAATTATTCCAGGATAAATTAGCTGAAACACATGCTTCTGCACCAACAATAAATCACATGACACCCAGAACAAGAAAAACAACTGAGAGTCAATATTCCTACCTCAGTCACGTCCCGCTTGGATTTGGACTCGGCTGAAAGTGAAACAGAAAACAAAAAGCAATTTAAAATACGGGCAAGGTGAAAACTAAAACCAGTGACCCAGCGACAATAAAGCAGTGCTCTGGACCCCTCTCCTCTACAATAAGACACAGACTTTCACAGCTTATGTCAGCTTTACTGCATCCTTATCAGCATGGGATTGTTTACAGAACTCAAGAATCTGATTAGACTAAATTGCACTTGCACAAGCTTCTGGTCAACAAACATAGCATGAATGGAATAGTAATGCATGAATGCAGGTGTGTTGGCCATTAGACTGAAGAGCTACTGTGAAGTGAAAGTGAAAATCCATGTGTAGTGAAAGTCCATGAGAAGTTTAACTTTAAACTTTTGCTTTTTTTCTATAATAGCTTTGTAGTAATAATAAATTCGGCTGAACGGACAACTCAGAGATGCCAATCAGCCTACAACACATGCCTTTGGACTGGGTGAGGAAACAGGAGGAAACACCCAAAGCACAGGGAGAAAATGCCATCTTGGCTCACACAGGGTGTAGGTCTGAATCAAACCCCTAGCCCTGGAGTCATGAGGCAAACGAACCCTCACACACAATGCACAATGAACTAGCAAATAGTATATCCGCTGTTCTGGTGTGTGTTGGATGTTACAAATAGAAATGCCGGTATTACTTGAAGATACAGAAAAAAAAGAAAAGAAGTGATGCTCTATATATTCATTCATTCATTGTCTACCGCTTATCCGAACTATACTCGGGTCACGGGGAGCCTGTGCCTATCTCAGGCGTCATTGGGCATCAAGGCAGGATACACCGTGGACGGAGTGCCAACCCATCGCAGGGCACACACACACTCTCATTCACTCACACAATCACACACTACGGACAATTTAGAGATGCCAATCAACCTACCACGCATGTCTTTGGATTGGGGGAGGAAACCGGAGTACCCGGAGGAAACCCCCGAGGCACGGGGAGAACATGCAAACTCCACACACACATGGCGGAGGCGGGAATCGAACCCCCAACCCTGGAGGTGTGAGGCAAACGTGCTAACCACTAAGCCACCGTGCCCCCCCCCATGCTCTATATATGATGAGCTATATATAATTTTTTCATGTTACGCATCACTTTTGCCACTAAATTATTAGAGCACACCAAAGCTCAAAGATTTTCAGAAAGGATACATTTCTAAAAATCACACAGTAGCAAATTCATTCATTTTAATGACTAAAGCTTGTGTTTCTATGTCACATATGTGAACTTATGTTAAAGCCTGAATCCCCACTTAACACAACGTAACAATTCCTTTTTACAATATTTTATATATCTGTTTTATAGAATTTACTTACTGTATTTTAGTAAGTTATGTCAAGTTGTGGAGTAAACAACTAGAGCTCATATGAATGTTGCGGGGGGGAAGAAAAATGCAAAATAATTACTAAATAAAACTAATCAATCAGTGACTGTTCTTTTGCAAGAATATTATTTTCTTCTATTGTCTTTCAGCTAAGAAAAGGTTTTTGTTGTTTTTTTGTGTAAAGTGTAATAATTCTGATAGTAACTGGATGAACTGCAGCTGTACCAGCAGACTGAGGTTTCTCTTTCTGTTCGTCTGTTACAGTCTCAGGCAGCACAGCAACGATGTGAGGAAACGTCCCCTCCTCTGCAGACGTCTTCATCCTCACACTGTAATGTGGGAAGGTGGGGAGAAAAAAAAAATAACAATAAGCAAAAGTATACATAGAATGTTCATAAAGCTGACAGGAACAGATTGGACACTGGCAAGATACACAGCTTTACGCTTATTTCATATGTTGTTAATCGGCTACAGCCGTCAGATTTATGCTTCTTTAGTTTTGCACTGCAGCTCTGAAGTAACGGAGGGTTATAACTGACAGGTTCCACACACACACGCTGAGAAAAAACAAAAAACAAAACCCTATCTTGATGGAATTACAACATATGGCCAAAACTTTATGGACACCTGAGGATCACACTCGTGCTTTTTAAACGTCTCACGCCTCTGAAAAGTCTTTCCACTAGATATTGGAGTGTGGATTTGTGTTCATTCAGCCATGAGAGCATTAGTGAGATCAGACAGGGAGGTTGGGTGAGGAGGTCTGGGGTGCAGTCAGTGTTCCAGTTCAACCCAAAAGTTTTGATGTCAGGGTTCTGTGCAGGTTCTTCCACTCTACTCCATGTATTTATAAACCTTCCTTTGTGCAGTCATGCTGGAACAGGTTTGAGTCTCTTAGATCTTAATGCTACAAAACATCCTATATAACTGTGTACTTTGTGGCAACAAAACCACATACGGCTGTGATGCTCTGGTCAAATCACTTCAAACTCTACAAATCACTTTTAACATACAATTTCATCTTTAAACTTTGAGTCACATGACCTGCCCGACGCTACCTAGTAAAGCTGATTTAACTTACAGGTTATTTCTGAAGTCCAGCAGGAGAAGAACCACAGAGAAGTCACTGCTGGGGACCTTTTTCAGCACGCAGTAGTCCAAGCCATCGTCCTGCACACAACACAATCAGCAGTCAGTTCCCTGATCACACACTGACAGGCATTCATCATGTACAGCCTCATAATCCTACCTGCATTTCACAACATTACAAACCTCAAACCCTCACTGCCTAATACACAGCATGCTAATATCCAAGTCACATCAGAGATGAGAGAGAAAGCTCTTCCTTACCAGATAAGTAGAGAAGCCGTTACTGCTTGTGCGATCCATACTGAAGCCAATCTGTGAAAAATGTGTGAAAACAGAGAAGAGACAAGCAGCATGAACACACCTGATAACATTTAACCAGAGCAACATTTAGATTAGAATGGTGAAATTAGGCAATAGTCCCCATTTTATTAATACATGGAACAAACTATTATATACACACACACACACACACACACACACACAAAACACACCTGTATGCATGATCATGCGCATATATATGCACACACGGACACACACACACACACACACACACACATACTCATACACAGACACACACAAACACGTGTACACGCGCACACACGTTTGCGCACATCATGAATAAAAACTTATCTGAACTTAAGGCTCTTAGCTTTCTTTTTTTTTTTACTTGTGAGTTTAACAATGTATGAAAGCTGCTCTATTGTAATTGTATTAGAGTTACAATTCTAATTGTAACCAAAGTGGGATCAACATTTCAGTGAACAAAGTTTCAGAATTCCATTACAAAATAAATCTTGAATGTAAACAATAAAAGAATCGTATGCACGTTGGCGATAAATAGTGCTTTTCCGGGTTATTTGGTATATTTTCAGAATATTTACCGAGCTGATTATGCTGATTTCTCTGCATCAGCTCTTCTTACTATTTGTTCTTTGAGAACATCGACACCGGTACTTTCTCTGAGGCGTGTCATTGTGTGTGAATGCAGTGCGAGATTGCTTGGAGGCAGACAACATCAGGAGCTCGTCACTTCAGTAAACACTCATGCTTGCAGGCTATTAGGTTAATATCAATTACTTTAAAATACTTGATAATGGCTTCATTACATCACCACTAATGCACAGTGCTGGAACACCTCAATTTCAGTGCACTGGTGTGGCTTAATGCATGTGTCATATATAACATACTGGAATATACAAGATTCCATACTAGAGCAAAAAAAAAAAAAAAAAGCATTTTTTTTTTGCATGACATACCCAAGACAACGACAAAAAAAAACTCAGGTTAAAATGAGGATTTTATTTGCCACTTCAGTTACCAGCACACGTCCAAGTGCAGCTCAGAGCACTGCAGGGAATGGGCAAAGATTTGGCAGGGGTCAGACAAGGGATCAGACAGCGATTGCATTTCAGTGTGGCATGACTCCTGTTGCATGTCCTTTTAAAAGGACTGATTAAAGGTCAATGCAATGGAAAATCACATTCACTTCTGTCATAAATTAAACATTTAATTCTAAAGAGATTAAAGAGCAATGCAGTTCAAGTTTTTCTTTTCAGGTTGGATGCGTTCTGCCTCTACTGTGCTTTCTGAGGATTCTGATGACGCTTTCTGCCTTTCTGTCTCTACTGAAAGGAACAAATGTGTGTATTGGATTTTATACTGCGTTTCACTCCCGCATGAAATCTCATAACAGTGATCATATCTGAGGTCTTACAGTTATCAGCTTGTTTATCTGGTCACAAGCAGGTTTACAGACTGGAGCAGATAGTTTTATAGGAATGGTTAATGAGGTATATCATTATATATGAGAATTTAAAAGGGTTACTCTCTGATCAGAGGTTGAAAGCGGAGTCTCACACAGAGCTCCAGGGTGTTTTGATGTGATGTGAAGCAGAAACATGTGAAAGCAGCTGTTTAAGTGTGGTTCAAGTGTCTTACCGTGGAGCTGTCGACGCTGTCTGCTGGAGCTCCACTGACACTCAGCCTGTTCATCTTCACGCTCATGTAGCCGTTTTTATAAAAGCCGAACGTGTTGAGATGAACCCTCTGACGGACATCATCCTGAGAAAAAGAGGAAATCTTTCACTCACAACACCAGCAGCCGTCTATACATCCCAGCATTCAGTTCAGCATCACCCCCTGATCCCATAGCAAGACATGAACCGACCCCGAGGAGCTAAACCGCGGCTTTCTCTACACAGTCCAGCGCACAGGAACCCAGGAGCATTGCGACACATCCAGCATCACACTTTATTCACACATTAATCCACATTTAATCCCTTCATCAGTGTGTAACTGCAGAAACACAGAGCTCCAGAAACACAGAGCTAAACCTCATACAAATCATTCAGTTAAACACCAGGAACATACCTTAAGCTCCAGGTGATGGAGTCGACATTGACTTGGTGTAAAAAGTAACGTCAGGATTAAGCTAACACATATAAACACATAACCTTTGTCGGTCGCCATTTTTAAAATGAAAACCCAGCTGCCAATAGCGTATTATCACTTCCGGGTCAAATATCGCTGCATCCAATATGTATTTTTTCTACCCGTATTCTTACAAAAACCGACCTCCTGTGTCGGATTGGCTAGTAGTGCATACTCAAAACAAGCATTGTGTGTTTTTATTCATAAATATATCAAAAATATAATATAATTCTATAAATAAAAGCAAGGGCTAAAAAAATGAATTTCACGATGTTGATGTGACATATAATAATATAATATATCTTATCTTATAACAGTATTATATATATAAAAAATATTATATTAATATAATAGTAATGTTGATCTTCAATATTATTTCAAAAAGTACAGATTTTAATATCTTTTAATATCAATATTAAATAAATGTGTTTTTTTATTGGAAATTGTAAAGGTAAACTTTACTTTTATTTAATATTGATAACGAGTCCTCCGATTGGACGCTGTGAAGATTATCAGCCAATTATAGCGCAGAAGGCGGGGTTTGTAGGAAAACGGGTAGGGTAAAATGACGTATGCCGCACTGCCGGTGACTGTGTGAGAGAGTCAGTAGTGCGGTGCTGTTTTATCAGTTAAGTTATTTTACGGTTTATGGAAACCTCCTGAACCGTCCATTTGTGTTATGGACAAGGTAAGCGACTGACCTTTCATTATTCAGATAATTACATCATTTTTCGTAAAAGGTCTACAATAGCCCTCAGATCAGATAACTAGAAAAAAAAGAACGTGCTGAGGGTCCACACACACACACACACACTCACTCACTCACTCACTTCCTACAGTTACACTACTGTGTAATGTCTAATGTGTGTGTGTGTGTGTGTGTGTGTGTGTGTGTGTGTGTGTGTGTGTGTGTGTGTGTTCGTGTTCATACAGAGAAATAATTGTACAAAAATCTTTGTTTTCTAAGTGGAATTAGGGGGACAATTTATGTAAGTGTTAAGTCACAATGTCAATTTACACAGTTGTGATATTATATGGCTCTGGTGAGTCTGAACAGTCTGTTACTAACATTCCCTGTTCCTCATAAGTATGATTAAATGATATAAAAGGTTAATGCATTTCTACTGACTAGCAGATTTAGCTGCATTTTTATAACAGGAGACTGCAGCACCTTTCCACTGATTACCATAACATTAAACCCACTTGCCTCGTATTGTGTCCGTCTTGCTTCTGCCACCGAAGCAGCTCTGACCCGTGAAGACCTGGACGCCACAAGACCACTGAAGGTGTGTTGTGGTATCTGACACCAAGATGTTAAGCAGCATCCTTTAAGGCCTCTAAGTTGTGAAGTGGTTCCTAAATGGATCAGACTGGTTTGTTCAGCACATCCCACAGATGCTTGATCTGATTGAGATCTGGAGAACTTGGAGGCCAAGTCAACACCTCTTTATCACGTTCCTCAAACCATTCCTGAACAATGTTTGCAGTGTAGCAGGACACATTATCCTGCTGAAAGAGGCCACTGCCAATAGGGTACACTGCTAGCATGATTGAGTAACATCCAAATGAATGCCAGGATCAGTATAGGAACATTTCTGTTGGATCAGAAGGCTGGGACCAGACTGGCTAGCCTTTGCTCTCCACATGCATCAGGGAGTCTTGTGCCTCCATGACCATGTTGCCAGCTGTATCTAAAGTGTAGTTGAGAATAGTTAGGTGCCTTTATCTTCTCTCCTGAGCTTCCCCTGCTTCTTTCCTCTAACTGCAGACTAGCCTGGTGTAACAGGATGTCGAGTCATACGCTGCTGCTTCTGTACGGGAGTCAGACGGGCACGGCCCAGGACACGGCGGAAAGAATCGGTCGTCAGGCGCAAAGGAGGAGGGTCGGAGTCCGAGTGCAAGCTTTGGACACGTACAATGTGGTCAGTATACACATGTGAATGAGTGTGACATCATACAACACGGACATGTCCAGCTTTTAAATCCGGAATATGAATGAATGAACAGTACTGTGTGTTGAGAATTGCATTGTTATCAGCATTGTGACTCATAGGAGATGCTCATGCTTGTGTGTTCATCAGGCGAACCTGATATCGGAGGCTCTTGTGGTGTTTGTTTGCTCCACGACAGGGCAAGGTGACCCTCCAGACAACATGAAGGTAAGAAAGGGTGGGGTGTGCATAAGGGTTATGTTGCAGTACTGCTATAACACACCCTTAAAGGTTAAGTAAAGTGTGTAAAATAACCTCATGAATGGATTCCACCATCAGGTCAGAGGTTACTCAGGAGGCATTACAGTCTCTTACAGTGTACTTTTCAAAAGATGGAAAAACTGGCAGAGATAGTTGTGTGTACGTGTAAACAGGAATATTCAGATAAGTCTAATAATTCTGACCACCAGGCTACTGATCGTAACCATGGCAACGATAATGAAGAATGATTTTGGCTTAACCTGTATTTAATTTTTGCAGTGGTCTAAATGATAAAATTAACCAAAACTGTTATTTTATTTAACGAACTTTTGTAATCTACCCCACCTAAAACAAACATAATTATGTGGAAAAAGTAATGAATTAACTATGATGTAGTGAGACAATCAATCTCTGATTTAAATTAGTTATAACTCGTGCAAGTAGTAAACTAGACTAGATAACATTTAGATAACATTACAGTAACAGATGTAGACAGCAGACTATATTAAATGTAGATTAAAAAAAAGCTAGCGCATAAAATTTACCACATTGTTCCAAATAATGTAAGTGTATTCAAGTATTATTTTGCTTAAAATTATTTCATTTGGCCAAAGTTATTCAATTTCACACTACAAACTTGCAAAGTGGCAATGGAAACTGAATAATTTTCAAGCCTAGAAGTTAAAAATAACAACAGCACCAGCTGCCGGCTGCAACAGGAACTTTTTAAACAGCCGACAAATAAAACGAATTCTTTATACACCGACCAGACATAACATTATGACCACCGGCCTAATATTTTGTTGGTCCCCCTTATGTTGCAAAGCAGCCCTGACCCATCATGCACTGTGTATTCTGACACCTTTCTATCAGAACCAGCATTAACTTCTTCAGCAATGTGAGCAACAGTAGCTCATCCGTTGGGTCGGATCACACGGGCCAGCCTTCGCTCCCCACGTGCATCAGTGAGCCTTGACCGTTCACGACCCTGTCGCCAGTTCACCCCTGTTCCTTCCTTGGACCACTTTTGATAGATACTGGCCACTGCAGACCGGGAACACCCCACAAGAGCTGCAGTTTTGGAGATGCTCTGATCCAGTGGTCTAGCCATCACAACTTGGCCCTTGTCAAACTTGCTCAAATCCTTACGCTTGTCCTTTTTTCCTGCTTCTAACACATCAACTTTGAGGACAAAATGTTCACTTGCTGTCTAATATATCCCACCCACTAACAGGTGCCATGATGAGGAGATAATTAGTGTTATTCACTTCACCTGTCACTGCTCATAATGTTATGCCTGATCGGTGTAAGTGTTTTTAGTTAAATGAAGGTGTAAAGTAAGCTGTAATCTACCACAGCCAGCAGCGCCAAATGCTTTTCATCACAGACACCTGGATTTCTAGTAATTGGAGAACATATTAAAGGTCATAAAAATTGTTTTATTTGTAAAGCGAATTGTGTTCAGTTTTCAAAAAAGATTTGAACTGTTGAGTTATGGTTAGCTTTAGGAAGGTGTTGTGTGACTGATATTGATGCTGTTAATGTTAATGATTTTAAAAATGTTAATGATGCTGTTAATCATTGGCACAGGCTGTGTTCTGTAAAAGTCAAGGTAAGGTGTGTTTTGAGCAGTGTTGGAACACAGAGTATAGGTAGCAGTCTCCAGTGCTGATGTATCAAACATGAGGCGGATCAGAGCTGCTGGTTAAAGCTGTTTTTATCCTGCAGAACTTCTGGCGGTTTCTGTTCAGGAAGTCTTTACCCTCAGGATCGCTGTGTCGCCTAGACTACGCAGTGCTTGGCCTTGGTGACTCTTCATATCCTAAGTGAGATTTGCCATGAAATTCACCTCATAGCTTTGCATATGTATTTACTATCCTCTGTTTGTCCCACGTTTTGAATCGTCAAAACCTGGACTGGACTTCATTGGGATTGTCAACACTTCACCTGTCTGATCTAGTCAGTCTGACAGAGCCTAAGCAGTTTTACATAGAATATTGTGCCAGAAATATCAGGATTCAGATGCACAAACTGATAGAGACATGTATCACAAGATCAGAAGCTGTAATACTAAACAAAGGTGGCCTCTACCAAATATTGACCCAGGGGGTGGTAATATTTATGAAAACAATAATTGTCTGCTTTTTAAACTTTGTCACAATAACAATTATGTATGAGCACCAGACAGTGTTCAGAAGTTTGTCAAAATTGAGCAAAACTATCAAAGTCTGCTTAATTAGGAAATGTAAGCATTTACATTTAACCTGTTTTCTGTAATCTGTTTTTCTGTAAATTTTGACTTTCTAGGTTTAACTTTGTGGCTAAGAAGCTCCATAAGCGTCTGCTGCAGCTTGGTGCTAATGCTCTACTTCCTGTTGGCCTGGCGGATGATCAGCATGATCTGGGGTGAGACTCTTAGCAAAAATGACACCAAAAGTCTGTGCATAGGTGATCCAAGATTGTTCAAGTGCCAAGACTAATAAATGTGGGATTCAGTTAGATGGGAGACAAATGGTCTGAAGAATTTTTTTATAAGAATGTAAGTGTGATGTATGTGTAAGGGCCAAGCACTGACATTGCAGAGGTATCCTGTAATTATTCTGTTTGTTGTTGATCATCTTCTTCTTTCTAATTCTTCCTATTTCTTCCTATAATTCTTCTTCTTTTGGCTCTGGGTTGTTGATTGGCAGGTCGGGGTCCCCAGCAACAACAGTCTGCTGCTGGGTTGTTGCGCAATGCCACTTTTACCCTTTCTGCTCCAGGGGTGCTGTACCATAGCTGCCCCTGCACTCCGACCCCAACTGCCAAAGCTGGGATATGCGAAGAAAATAATTCTACTGTGGTGTAATGTAATGTGTGGCAGTAATAAAGGCTTTTTCTTCTTGTTGTCTTTGGAGCCCATAGAACCATCTGGCACACTGATTGGGGAGGTTCTACTGAACATTCTGTCCAAATTCGGGCCATCTGCTGCCAGTGCCACCATCGACACTAATTTCCACCTAATTAGACTGTCTGCCATCTTGGATTTACAAATTCTGTTTCATTGTCGTCAGATTTGGCACTCTTCATCTTTAAAGTAAACCTCCACAAAAGTTTCCAAAAGAATTTTGAATAATCCAAACAGTTTGACCAAAAAAGATTGCCAGAGATTGACCAATGAATCTAACTGTGAAGCTGGCAAACAAATGTGAGGCTGTATCTCAGTGATGAATTTGCACATAACATGCTAAAAATGCTTACACCTAACTGCCATTATTGCTAAGTCTTCTCCAAATTTAGCCCAGTCTTCACCAGATTGTCTAAACAGCAAAGTAACAACAGACAACACCACAGGTCGCAGCAGGAGTGGCAGCAGCAATGCTGCCCGCTTGTCCATCTTGACCTTTCCTCCCAAAGATTCCACCACTATCTGTGGTCAAAACACACACATCATGATTGAATCTACAAATCACTCTTGAATTCCTTTGCCTTCCTATGATTGCTTAGGCAATATTTAAAGCACGTCTTCGATTGTGCATCTACAGACAGGTGTTATAGAATCATTAAACATAAGAGCCAATCAGAGTCCAGAATCCGAACACAGACATTTACTGTTAGCATATTCATATTTGTGTCAGTGCTTTTGTGCTTATTGCTGTGGTCTAAAGATATTTCCTTTGTAAAGAAATGTCTTATTCACTATACAAATAGAAATTATTCACATGAGCAGTTATGGGTGTGTTTTTTCTATTTTGCAGGCCGGATGGAGTGATCGATCCCTGGTTAAATTTGTTCTGGCAAAAGGCTTTGGCTCTTTATCCTCCACCAGCTGACTTAAGCCCCATTCACGACGAAGATCCGTGAGTCCACTTTATCATCTAATGCAAACCTGCGTGATAAAGAGAGAGGTGTTAAATGTATTTCTGGACAATGCCAGTTAAGCAGGATGCTATTTGGATTAGCATTCTTTAGTTGTTTGCTCTGCTTCATATCCCTGCATTCAGAAACCTGTAAGAGCTATGGTTAGAGAATTTACTGATTTAAAATGCTTATTTATTTAAAGTCCTATTTGAATGACTACAAATGACTCCTATTTAATAATAATAATAATAATAATAATAATAATATGCAATAGTCCTTCTTGTTCTTTGTATCCTGAGTGTTTAATGAAAAATGAAAGGAAATGGAAAAATATGAAAAGGAGAGAATTTAGCAGTTAATCTGTGTTTTCTTGTAGACTTCCTCCTCGTTATGTTTTCCACTTCCTGGATTACGCTACAGAGAAGCCGCTTGTGAAGCCCATGCTAGCAGATGGCCAGGTCCTGCCCTCCTCATTCCAGCCCTTCCCCGCACGAGTGGTGTCCAATCAGAAAGTAACAGCTCCTTGTCACTTCCAGGATGTGAGGCTTATCGAGTTTGACATCACAGGCTCAAACATCCAGTGAGTAGGAGCTCAGGGTTGGTTGAGAAAATGTGGACCATCTGGAGGCAGCTTTCTCTTACACTAGAAATCTATGAATATTTCTTTTATGGTAAAACACAGAAAAATTGTGTATTATAAAACTGTGTTTGACAGGTACAGTGCGGGTGATGTGGTGATGCTGAGGCCGTGTAATTCCACAGAAGATGTGGAGCACTTTTGCCAGCTACTGAGACTCAACCCTGATAATTACTTTGTGCTCAAACCCACAGATACCAACACAGGTGTGTGTGTGTGTGCGTGGTTGCTGTAGTTTTATGGGTGTTAAGAATGTTAAAACAGTGGATAAAATGATTTTTTTTTCATCTTATGTCTTTGAGCACTGTGTGTGTGTTTTTCAGATGGTATTTTATGTTGTGTCTCTGTCTCTCAGCTCCCGTCCCCGCGCGTCTCCCTCAGCCGTGCTCCGTCAGGTTCCTGGTGCAGGAGTTCTTGGACATCGCCGCAGTGCCACGCCGCTCTTTCTTTGAACTGCTCGCTACATTCGCCACTAACGAACTGGAGCGAGAGAAACTGGCTGAGTTCAGTTCAGCGCAGGGTCAGAACGAGCTGCACAGTTACTGCAACAGACCACGGCGTACAGCTCTGGAGGTAGACGCGTCACTCACTGCTGTTTAATGTCTCTGTGAACTCATACACATGGGATTTAGATTTCTGAAGTATTCAATTTCTGAATTGAATACATTTTTGAAGTATTTGGCTCAAATTTGTTAAAACAAAGACTCTTTAAAACAAAGGCTGCTGGTACACTGGATACCTGAACATTATTCACAACAGAACATGATTGCTAAGACTTCCTGAATATTAGCTAACTTCAGTGATGAAAGAGTTATAGTGGTTTAGTGTTAGCACGTCTGCCTTGCAGCTCTAGGTTTGAGCGTTTGATTCCTGCCTCTTCTCAAGAGTCAAGAAGCTTTTATTGTCATGTCAACCACATATAGCTGACACAGTACATAGTGAAATGAAACAACGTTTCTCTAGGACCCTGGTGCTAGACAAACAACATACAACATATAGTTACAAACAGAACAGTGACACAGAGCTAGGACAGAAAGTTAGCTAGCTACATAAAGTGCAACATGTGAAAACAGTGCAAAGAGGAGACAGAACAAAAACAACACGACCGGACACATAGCACCAAAAAAAACCATGTACAATGAAACAAAATGGAATGTGATGTGCAAACTTGAGAAACTGTAAAAACCAGGTATCTAATTACATATATGTTTGTAAACATATACATAGCAGCATGACTATATGGATTGTGCAAAAATGCAGTAGCGTTGAAGTAGTGCAAATATACTTATACAAATATACTAGCAAACATTATAGCAGCGTTTGAAACATTTATTCTGTGTGTGTGTGTGTGGGGGGGAGTTTGCATGTTCTGCCTGTGCTTCTCTGGGTATTCAAAGGTACCCCAAGTCCAAAGACATATCCTGTAGGCTGACCGGCATCTCTAAATTGCTCTGTGTATTAATGAGTGTATATCAGATTGCCTTAATATGTTGATCCCCCTCCTTGGGTGTCCCCCGCCTTGTGCCCAGAGACCCCTGGGATAGACTCCAGGCTCCCTGTGATGCTGGGTTGGACAAGAGATACAGCAAATGGATAGATGGTTTATTTTGACTGGTTTGACTTCTATTAATAAAACTACTGAGAATATAACAATACAGCTTGAGACTGAAATTCCACTCATGCTGATTTGTGACAAATTCAAGCTAGTGTACCTGCAGTGAAATGTCTGCTGAGCTGTTATCGATGGCAGGAGAATGTGGCGAAGGTTCCAGTTTGCGTGGAGCCTGGCATGTTAAATGATGGTACCGATGCCAAGAAGCTTCATAACAATTTTACAGATGATTTGATTTAGCAACAACCAGCAAAGCACCTAGTTTAGCCAAAAAGGATTTGTTTACTTTTGTAATAAAACTCGAAATGTTGTACTCAAAAATAGGGGAAAAATGAAGTCAGCTGTACAGCACAGCTTTAAATGCTTAAGTTAATATAACATTTTTTCTTAAATATCAATTCAATTACAATCTTCAATTCAATAACGTTTTTATAAATATACTCACTCTCCCTCCTCTGAACATGTCCAAACCATCTTAATCTGACCTCCCTAACTTTGTCTCCCAAACGTCCAACATGAGCTGTCCCTCTGATGTACTCGTTCCTAATCCTGTCCAACCTTGTCACTCCCAAAGAGAACCTCAACATCTTCAGCTCTGCTACCTCTAGCTCTGACTCCTGTCTCTTCCTCAGTGACACTGTCTCTAAACCATACAGCATGGCCGGTCTCACCACTGTCCTGTACACCTTCCCCTTGATTCTCGCTGATATTTTCCGATCACACAGAACTCCCGAAAAAACCCCTTTTCTTTTCCCCACTCTCCATTACTCTGGACTGTTGACCCCAAGTACTTAAACTCCTGTACCTTCTTCACCTCTTCACCCTGTAATCTTACAGTTCCACTTCCATCCTTTTCATTCACACACATGTACTCAGTCTTACTACGACTGACTTTCATTCCTCTTCTCTTCAGCGCAAACCTCCACCTCTCCAGCTTTTGCTCCACCTGCTCTCACTACAGATCACAATGTCATCTGCAAACATCATTGTCCAAGGAGACTCCTGTCTGACCTCCTCTGACAACTGGTCCATCACCATAGCAAACAGGAAGGGATCCCTGATGCAGTCCCACCTCCACTTTGAACTCCTCTGTCTGACTTACAGCACACCTCACCACTGTCCTGCTCCTCTCATACATGTCCTGCACCACTCTGACATACTTCTTTGCTACTCTTGACTTCCTCATACAGTACCACAGCTCTTCTCTTGGCATCCTGTCATACTCTTTCTCCAAGTTTACTCCCTCTGACCATCCCTATACTTCTCCATCAAAATTCTCAGAGCAAAAAATTGCATCTGTTGTGCTCTTTCTGGGCATGAAGCCATACTGCTGCTCACAATTTCCACTACCTTCCTTAACCTAGCTTCCACTACTCTTTCCCATAGCTTCATTGTATGGCTCATCAACTTTATCCCCCTATAGTTACTGCAACTCTGCACGTCACCCTTATTCTTAAAGATCGGCACTAATACACTTCTTCTCCATTCCTCAGGCATCCTCTCACTCTCTAAAACCCTGTTGAACAAACTAGTTAAAAATTCCACTGCTGCCTCTCCCAGACACTTCTAGACCTCCACCGGGATGTTATCAGGACCAACTGCCTTTCCACTTTTCATCCTCTTCAAAGCCTTCCTGACTTCATCCTTTCTAATCTTATCTACTTTCTGTTCCACAGAGTTCACCCCTTCTACTCTTTTTTCCCTCTCATTTTCCTCATTCATCAGCTGTTCAAAATACTCCTTCCATCTCCTCTGTACACTCTCCTCACTTGTGAGCACCCTTCCATCTCTATCCTTAATAACTCTAACTTGCTGCACATCCTTCCCATCTCGATCCCTCTGCCTAGCTAACCTGTACAAGTCCTTCTGTCCTTCTCTAGTGTCTAACCTAGTATACAACTCGTCTATGCCTTCTGCTTGGCCTTAGACACCTCACTGTTCACTCTGCGCTGTAACTCCTTGTATTCCTGTCTATTCTCTTCAGTCCTGTCCATGTCCCACTTCTTCTTGGTTAACCTCTTCCTCTGGATACTATCCTGAACTTCCTCATTCCACCACCAAGTCTCCTTATCTTCTTTCCTCCTTCCAGATGACACACTACACTCTCTCCCAATACCACTTTACAGTCACTAATCTTTCAGATTGCCCCTTCTACATAGGATGTAGTCTACCTGTGTGCTCCTACCTCCACTCTTGTAGGTCACTCTATGCTCTTCCCTCTTCTGAAAATCAGTGTTAACCACAGCCATGTCCATCCTCTTAGCAAAGTCCACTACCATCTGTCCTTCTAGGTTCCTTTCCTTAACTCCACACTCACCAACATGTCCATTTAAATCTACTCCTATCACCACTTTGTCACCCGTGGGAATCTAATTCACTCAAGAATCTCTCTTTCTCCTCTAACTCACAACCTACCTGTGGGGCATAACCACTAACAACATTCAACATCACCCCTTCAATCTTTAACCTCAGACTCATTACCCTGTCTGACACTCTCTTCACCTCCAGAACATTCCTCACAAACTCCTCCTTCAGGACCACACCTACCCCATTTCTCTTACTATACACACCATAATAAAACAGCTTGAATCCTGCTCCTATACTATGAGCCTTGCTACCCTTCCACCTGGTCTCCTGTACACACAGTATATCCACCTTCCTTCTTTCCATCATATCAGCCAGCTCTCTAGCGTTCCCTGTCATAGTACCACTGCTGCGTTTTTGTTTTTACGGAGACGTGGCTCAGCAACAGAGTTCTGGACGCCGCCATTCAGTTACATGGGCTAACCGCGTTTCCTGCCGACAGAAATGCAGCTCTGTGCAGTAAGACTCGCGGAGGTGGCTTATGTGTTTACATCAACATGGAATGGTGCAAGAACTCTGTGCTTGTTTCTAGCTTCTGTTCATCGTTAGTGGAGTTTGTGACTGTTAGATGCAGACCATTTTATTTACCACGGGAATTCACCACCATATTCATTGTCAGAGTGTACATTCCCCCCAGCACTAACGCTAAAGAGGCTCTGTGTGAGCTCTACGGAGCTATTAGCGAGCTGCAGAATGCTCACCCCGACAGACTGTTTATTATCGCCGGAGATTTCAATCATGCGAATCTCAAGTCTGTTCTCCCTAAATTCCATCAGTATGTGGACTTTGCAATCAGAGAAGTGAACGCGTTGGATATTGTTTATACAAACATTCCCGGCGCGTATCGTGCGGCGCCCCATCCCCACCTCGGCTACTCAGACCACATCTGTTATGTTGATTCCAGCATACAGACCACTCGTCAGACGCTCTAAACCAGTTCTGAAACTGGTTAAAACTTGGCCAGAAGGAGCCATTTCTGCTCTTCAGGACTGTTTTGAGTGCACTGACTGGGACATGTTCAGGGAGGCTGCAACCAACGGCGATACCACAGATTTGGAGGAATACATGTCATCAGTGACCAGCTACATCAGCAAGTGCATTGATGACGTGACCATCTCCAAATCCATCAACACACGCTCCAACCAGAAGCTGTGGATGATCGCAAAAGTGCGTGTGCTGATAAAGTCCAGGGACTCTGCCTTCAGAGCTGGAGACAAGGATGCCCTAAGAACTGTCTTGAGCCATCAGGGAGGCAAAGCGTACACACTCCCAGAGAATCCACGGCCACTTCCAGAGCAGCGGTGACACTCTGCGCATGTGGCAAGGCATCCAGTCCATCACCAACTACAGGCCAGCTCCACCTGCCTGTGACAGTGATGCCTCCCTTCCAGATGCACTGAACAGCTTCTCCGCTCGGTTTGAGGCACAGAATGATGTGACGGCGAGGAAAACCATCCCTCCTCCAGAGAACAAGGTGCTCTGTCTCACCATGGCCGACGTGAGGAAAACTCTATGCAGAGTTAACCCACGGAAAGCTGCTGGCCCAGACAACATTCCTGGCAGAGTGCTCAGGGAATGTGCAGAACAGCTAGCAGATGTCTTAACTGACATCCTCAACATCTCTCTGAGCAGCGCCGTCGTCCCAACGTGCCTAAAGACCACCACCATCATCCCCATGCCGAAGAAGTCTCCCGTCTTAATGCACTCACACTCACACCCATCATCATGATGCACACTTAATGCACTCACACCCATCATCATGAAGTGCTTCGAGAGGCTCGTCATGAGGCAAATCAAGGACTTGCTGCCACCATCACTAGACCACATGCAGTTTGCGTATCGTCCAAATCACTCCACGGACGATGCCATCAGTACAACTCTCCATCTGTCCCTCACACACCTGGAAAATAAGGACACTTATGTACGAATGCTGTTCATCGACTTCAGTTCAGCATTCAACACGATCATCCCTCAGCACCTGACTGAGAAGCTGAGCCTGCTGGGCATCAACACCTCCCTCTGCAACTGGATCCTTGACTTCCTGACTGGGAGACCTCCGTCAATCCGGATCGGGAACAGCACCTCCAGTGCCACCACACTGAACACTGGAGCTCCTCAGGGCTGCGTGCTCAGTCCACTGCTGTTCACCCTGCTGACTCACAACTGTGCAGCAATGCACAGCTCCAACCACATCATTAAGTTCAACGATGACAGGACTGTGGTGGGTCTCATCAGCAAGAACAATGAGTCAGCATACAGAGAGGAGGTGCAGAGGCTAACAGCCTGGTGTAGAGCCAACAACCTGTCTCTGAACGTCGACAAGACTAAAGAGATGCTTGTTTACTTCAGGAGAGCACAGAGCGACCATTCTCCACTGAACATCAACGGGTCCAATGTGGAGATCGTCAAGAGCACCAAATTCCTCTGTGTTCACCTGGCGGAGGACCTCACCTGGTCGCTCAACACCAGCTCCATCACCAAGAAAGCCCAGCAGCGTCTCTACTTCCTGCGAAGGCTGAGGAAGGCTCATCTTCCACCTCTCATCCTGACCACCTTCTACAGAGGAACCATTGAGAGCATCCTGAGCAGCTGCATCACTACCTGGTTTGGGAATTGCACCGCCTCGGGTCGCAAGACCCTGCAGCGGTTAGTGAGGACAGCTGAGAAGATCATCGGAGTCTCTCTCCCCTCTATCACGGACATGTACACCGTACACTGCATCCACAAAGCCAAGAGCATTGTGGATTACCCCACACACCCCTCACACACACTCTTCACCCCCTACCATCTGGAAGGGAGTACCGAAGCATTCGGGCCCTCACAACCAGACTGTTGCACAGCTTCTTTCCTCAGGCAATCAGGTGTCTCAACAGAGAACTGAACTAAACTGAGGAACATGGACACACACAGACACACACACTCTGAACTGAGAACTCAACTGAATCAGAACTCACACACACACACCTGATATTGTTTACATGCATACGTCACTCTTAATATTTGCACTATAACTTGAAATATTATAACTGTGATAACTATCTCTGCTGCTATTCTTGCACTCAATGTACAACACTGTTCTTTTTCTTTTGCACAAGTCGGCATTATGTGTCTTGTTTGTCTGCACTGTCTCGTCATTCCCTGTGCTTATGTTGCATGTTTACTTTAACAAGAATTCTGCACCTTAGTTTAACTTCATGTTTGTCCACGTCACCCTGTACTTTGTTTTTGTTTTGTTATGTGTAGCACCTCTGGTCCAGGAGGAACGTTGTTTCATTTCACCATGTACTGCATCAGCTATATGGTTGAAGTGACAATAAAGCTTCTTTGACTTTGACCAACATTCAGAGTTCCTATTCTCAGTCCTACACTCTTACCTTTCCTCTTCTCTCTCTGTCTGCACACTCTCCTCCCTCTTCTACTTTTTCGACCAACAGTAGCCCAATTTCCACCGACGCCCTGTAGGTCAACGGCGCCGATGGCGGTTGTTGTTAACCCGGGCCTCGACCGATCTGGTATGAAATTCAGAGTACTGACGATTTGCATGGTTAAATTTGGCAATGTTTTATGCCGGATGCCCTTCCTGACGCAACCCTCTCCATTTATCCGGGCTTGGGACCGGCACAGAAATCGCTGGACTGTGACCCCCATGGCTAGATTTTTTACCTGCTACGATGAAAGTTTGAAAAAATTCTGAATATCACATTTCTGAAATAATTGCGACTTTTAATGAAATTAAATTCAGTTTTATTTTAGCAGTATATCACTTTTGACAATGGACAATATCTAAGAGCAGCTTTACAGAAATTAAAAAAAAAATCAGAATAAAAATGACAAAGTTTGAACTTATGTTCATATTTAATCTATATTAATTTCTAATGAGCAAACCTGAGGCAACTGTGACAAGGAAAAACTCCCTTAAAAGGGAAGCCATCTTCATCTTGGTGACTCTGTGGAATGTGATGTCCTTTCAACTGCCAAGTCAAGTGGAGTTGTGTAACCTTTAGAGGAACTTTAGAGGAACCGATTCGAAACTAATTAAAAATTGTTATGGTACATTGCTCTTGTGCTTTTCCGCTTTTTTGTATGAAATGTTGATCATGTATATCTCGTGTAATGACAGCTATGTCTTCTTATTCCAAACTCGGCATGTATTTCTTTCTTTTCTGTACACTGAATAGAGCGTTTCTGATATTTTATGTGCTGTTCTGGGAAAGTTCCTGTGATGCTGCAAACGTTTACACAAACCCTTTATTCTGCACTCCACTTAAGCCCTCTAAAGCCTCTCCATACAGGTAGAACTGAGCAAAGAAAAGCTGTTTGCGCAAAATAGCTTGTAATTAGAGGGTTGTTCACCTTTTTATTCAACATTTTTTTTGCTGTTGAAGCACATTTGAAAACACACACAAACCTCCCACTAAAAAAGGGGGAGAATGTGTCTGGAAAGCTGCCTGCAGTCTCTCGGAGGTTTTTACAGCTTTAGATATTATTAAGGTTACAGCAGTTAAGGGAAAAACATTCTGATTGTTGTTCTTCCTGTTAGGTCCTGGAAGACTTTCCTCATACAACAGCCGAGCTGAATGTGAACTATCTGCTTGATTTGTTCCCTGAAATCCAGCCACGCTCGTTCTCCATAGCATCCTCTCTCCAGGTAATGTCCTGTTTCACCACTTACAGTTTAGATTCATGTTCAAGTTCATGCACAGATTCCTGGGCTTCACAAGCACAGCAGATCTGCAGTTAAAAAGAAATACTCAAACCATCCCTGGATTAACTGCATGAATGTGCAAATATTCCTAATAAAATGCTCAGTGATAACAGGAACGTACGTTTTATAACAGTAAAAGTAACTATAAGCGAGGAAACTATATGATCTTTCTTTTTTTTTTTCATTTTCAATAAGAAACAAAAAAAAAAACAAGACAACCTGCAGTGATGAAGATTAAGACACTTTTGGACATGTCGCTGTTGAAAGCGATAGTTTTACCTTCTTACTATCATGACCTTACATGACTTTGATGTGATCAAATCAATTTGATTTTACTGATATATAACACTTTACAGAACTTTACAGAATTCTGGATATAGATTTAGCTTTAGAGCCCTAGAGCAAGCCAGAGGCAACTGCTGAAGGAAAGTCTCTCAGAGATGACATGTGGAAGAATCCTTGAAAGGATGCAGACTATAAAGAGAAATACAGGATCGATCAGAGTGTAGAAAGCTGCACTCTCAGACAGTATTGTGACAAAAGAAAAATACAAAACAAGGACAGTGTCATTAATATAAGTAGCACTTTAGCAAAGCAGCCTTTCCATGCTCATATCAGTAACCCCACTGAAGTGCTCAGGTCTTGGCTGAGTGTTTGTGTGTCTGAATATTTCTATATGAGATAATTGAATCCTGTTCGGTTTCAAATGTGGGAAGCTGCTCTGCTTTTAACTGTAACATTTTCCTGAAAGTGAATCATTTAGGATAAATAAAAATTGCTTTAAGTGACCGATCAGAGTGATGTACAAAGGAGCTCTCCTGGCTGTTAGCAGGAAATTGTTAAAGAAAGCTGTTGTGTTTTTAAACTTCTAAACTCTAAACTGTCCAGGCTCATCCTGATCGAATCCAGATCTTGGTGGCTGTGGTGAAATATAAAACCAGACTTCACATGCCACGTAAAGGCCTCTGCTCCTCCTGGCTGGCATCTCTGACCCCCTCTCATGGTAGGAATATACACGTGACCTGCATGCTGTTATGGGAATCACACACAAAGCAAGATAGTATACATGAAATAAATATTTTCATTTTGTTTTGATGAAATATAGTTTTGGTTTCATAAAGCTGATGTCAATGCTGGTTTCTCCTTCAGGAGGGGAATTTGAAGATAAATAGAAATATTATAATCCTATACTACGAACTTTTCAAGTCACACGATTATATACAACAGCGTCACGTTTTGATATGCTGACAGAATCAATGCGTCAGTTTAATTTTCCCCCTAAAACACAAAAAGGAAGAGATCATACATGCCATTTTTAGCTCATTTTTCTTTCTTTGTATTTCTGATAATAGATAATAAATAAATGTTAATGAGCAGAAAGTCCCATGAATATTACTGTAAGTATTTACCAGTCATCAGTATCCAGAACAGGTCATTTTCCCCCACATTGTCTGTACCGCTTATCCGAACTTTTTAAAGGTTCGAATTTAAATAAAACATTCATTCTGTTAGTGTAAAAAAGACATTGGATCTTCAGTCCGTCCTCTGAATGATGTTGCTGATTGGATCCGTTATGCAGAGCTGACTAAATTTTAGAAAATATCATCAGACAAATCAAGACCTTTTACTAGATTGTAACATGGTTAGATAGATACAGGTCTGAGAGATCCTCATATAATATTTCATTCTATTAAAGAATTAATTAAAGATATTTACTGCATATTTTATTCACATTAAACATTTTGTTAGCTGTCTGTTAGCATTATTGTGTTGAACCAGCTATATGTTTGGGTACCATGTTATGTTTCAACCTGCATTAGTGATGAATGATGGAATCTGGTTGGAGCATAGCACCCTACTTTTTGGGTGTGTCGCAATCACCTCCCTTGGCGATCAATCAGTAAATCATGTACACAGGTGCTGGACCCTGGCTCACTACACAATGGAACACTGATGACTTAAATTCCGGCGACATAACCACACAAGCCTTTCTGTTCGATTTAGTGGATTTAAAAAACAAAATCATTTACTAACAGACTCGAACAAACTTAAACAAAGTCGCTCAAGTGAGTAATCATCTTTGAGAGCTACAGCAACAATAAGAAGCTATTCATATTTGTGAATGTAATTGGCTGAGAGTTTGTTTGGGTTCTAGGTAATTAGATCAGACTTTTGGAGTGAACCATGTTCCAGATTGCAAACCCTGTTGAATTCATTAAGTCATTAAGTCTTGTTTGTTATTTAGGTGACGTTTATGTGCCCTTGTGGGTAAAGAAGGGTGGCCTGAAGTTCCCTCAGGATCATGAGAGCCCTGTGATAATGGTAGGACCTGGAACAGGAGTAGCTCCATTCAGAGCAGCCATACAGGAGCGAATAGCTGAGGGCAAAACAGGTTAGCGTTGTTTCTTTTCTCTCATTCCCAGGCATGTCCACGCTGATTAACTGCATTTGGGTTAAGCAGAAATTTCCAATCTATCAAACTATAACAGTGTGCTCTTTTGTCTGCGTTCTCTTCTGTCTCAGCGAACGTCCTGTTCTTCGGCTGCCGCTCTGAGTCCAAAGACTTCTACTGTCGTGATGAATGGGAGCAGAAAATCCAGGCAGGTCACATGACCCTGTTCACAGCTTTCTCCAGAGACCAGGTGAGCACAGTGACCAGGTTAACATCAGTATGAACAGGATACTGAGTTTATTTGATCTATGAATGCCAAGAGCTAAATATGTAGATGTGACAACATCGTTTAGATCACCAAAGAAGTGTTTATATTCCACTAATCATACATTTGTTTAAATAAAACCAAGTGATCAAGTGATGAAATGTTACCTATTAGTTCTATTATCTATTATAGAGTATTTATTACTTATTTCTTCTTCTTCTTCTTCTTCTTCTTCTTCTTTTTAATAATACATTTAAACACACACACACAGTCACTCCCAAGGAGTAGCATTCTAATCTGAGCTCTGAGAGATCTGAACATCTGGATGAATAACCTGAATTTTTAATAGTACTTGACTTTTACTACTGTACTCTAAAGAACTACTTTCATTCAAATGGTGCGCAGAGGTAGACCTGCCAGAGATGTAATAGTCTAGTCCCAATATGACAAGGGACTGAACAAGCACCTGAGTGGCCTGTGTGGATAAAAATGGACAAATCATTCTGGTTAAGTAAAGGAGAAATCAGCATGAGTGTGTCAGATTAGCAATGTGAGAGAAACCTTGAAAGAGTTGGAAGTTAGTCAAAGACTGTTTGTCAGGAATTGGTCACATCAGCATATTTTTCATTGTAAAATTATGCTGGTCAGGCCACTGATTCTTTGAGGCAGATTAGCAAGCTTGTGCTTCTCTTGAAGATTGATGACATCATGAGTTTTATACCAGACACTAGGATATTTTAGCCCAAAGCAGAGGTGAATGCATCCCACTGAAAACACGGTTTAAACTGAAGCAGGTGTCCACATGTACCAACCTAAGAATATAAACAGCTGCAATATTCTGTATCTTACAGTGAACAAGATTCCTCTATTAAGTGTTTCAAGCATTCGGCATTACACTTGTGTAACATTTTACAGCATTTGGCAGACAACTTTATCCAGAGCAACTTACATTTTATCTTTTTTTGGACCTGGGATTTCGAACTCACAACCTTGAGTTGAGAATCTGAGTGTAGCACAGATACACTCACCATAGATTTTAATAGGAATACCTGCACCCCTGCTCATTTGTGCAGTTATCTAATCAGCCAGTCATGCAGCAGTAAAGCAGTGCATATAGTCATCCAGATACACATAAAGTTAATTCACATCAAACATCATAAGAGAAAGAATGTAATCTCCAGGATCATGGCATGACTGTTGGTGCCATGAGCAGGTGGAGTTGTTCCTATTAAAGTGGCCATGAGGGTATATCATTCTTTTTATTTCATGAAGGATGCCAATAGTTCTAGCGATTACAGTAGGTAGATGGGCATGTAGTAGCCAGGACATGAATTGGCTTTGCAAAAGAGGTACAGTATCAAAATCATCATCATCATCATCATCATCATTATCCTTGTTGTGTGTGTTTTTGTGCAGGAGGATAAAGTCTATGTTCAGCACAGAGTAAAGGAACAGGCCAAGCTGCTGTGGGACCTGATTGTGAACAAGAATGCGTTCTTCTACATAGCCGGGTAACTGGTTTTCAAACAACTGGAAACTTATACCATGTTATACCATGTATTAATATTAATACAAGATCAAACCTGCAGCTTTAGCTAGAAAAAATAAAAGATTAAAAAAAAGAAAAAAAAATCTTTCAGCTCACATATGTTTAAGTGAATTGTGAATGCATAAGTTAATGTAGCGGCTCTTTCTGTGCTCAGGAATGCCAAGCAGATGCCCACAGCAGTGTGTGATGCATTGAAGGAGGTTTTTCAACAGGAGGGAGGAGTGACTGAGAGCCAGGCTCAGGAAATGCTGGACACCATGGAGAAAAGCGGCCACTTCCAGAGCGAAACCTGGTCCTGATCAGCACACATGGACATGCATACTGTATTCAGGGACAACGTTCAGTACCATAGTCAACCCTGTGCACTGATGCTATGCAGCTGAGGACAGTACTTACAGACTGAGGCTATAGTTTGACTCTAAAGGAAAATTCTCTTAAATCATTGATTCGCAACACTACAAACCAGAACACAGAGTCAAGCTGGCCAGTTTTTATTGCAACTGCAGTTTTCCTGCTAGGTAGCAGAGGGCTCTAAACATGACACGATTCAGCTATTCAATTCCTGTAAAGATTATATACTCGTGATTATTTGAGTGAGTAAACAGCACGCCAGAATGTTTTCCACAATGCCTCCCTGAAATCATTATAAACAACAACTGCATTGTTTTGTGTGTGTACACAGATTCAATTCTAACATTTCCAGTTAGTCAGATGCTAATGTATTTTTGGTGCTGATCCAGAAGTAGACTAAGAAAGGACCAAGTTATGCAAAATGAAGCTGCACTATTCTCATAGAAATTAAAACCCAAGACTGAAATGAAACTTGTCTTTGGTTTTGCTTCTAATTATGGTGAAAATGTGTAAACAGGGGGGGCATGGTGGCTTAGTGGTTAGCACGTTTGCCTCACACCTCCAGGGTTGGGGGTTCGATTCCCAGCTCCGCCGTGTGTGTGGAGTTTGCATGTTCTCCCCGTGCCTCGGGGGTTTCCTCCGGGTACTCCGGTTTCCTCCCCCAGTCCAAAGACTAAAGACATGCATTGTAGGTTGATTGGCATCTCTAAATTGTCCGTAGTGCATGATTGCATGAGTGAATGAGAGTGTGTGTGTGTGTGGGGCCCTGCGATGGGTTGGTCCTCCATCCAGGGTGTATCCTGCCTTGATGCCCAATGACGCCTGAGATAGGCACAGGCTCCCCGTGACCCGAGGATAGTTCGGATAAATGGTAGACAATGAATGAATGTGTAAACAGACTATTGCTGCAAATCTTTCAATTTAGTTTTTATTTAAAATTATTTTAATCATGTATAATGGCATATGCGATGTGTCTAGAGGTATGCATTAAATAAAAGATTTTAGGTGAAGTGAAAAAACATGGGACATCAAACCAAATCTTGGATGGTAAACATCTACACTAGTAGAGAAAATTGTGTAAATTAATTTTTTTCTACTCTTAGACAAGCCATGCACCATGTGACAAAATATTTTAACACTTTTCTGGCCGTGGAAATCAGTAGATTACAATCTGATTCACTTGGAGACATAACAATCCTGAACACGGCAACACTGTGCTTTCCTGAATTCAGTCCAGAACTTATTAATGTTTTAAGATTTATTTGGGCTGTTAGTTCTGAGTAAAATCTCAGTCATGCTTATAAACAAATATTCAAAGTCTGGTTTACTTTTATTTATTTAATGAAATTATTTTTATTGGGCTTGGGAGCATAAAGGACACAGTACAACAATATTTTCTAGAAAGCTGTTTATGTATTCAAGTCCACAGTCACTCATCATAACAAATACAATACATGCACACATGAATATGTCTCTTAATAACTTACACACAAACCAGACATTAGTCTCACCACAAACAGAGTCTGGGTCAAAATTCCCATTGGCTCAAATATCAAATCTTATTCCTGTGAAAGCACAAACATGCTCTTCTGTTTACTGAATATTCCGTCCTCCAAACCTGTCCTGAGTAATTACAGACCAGAGGACATTTAGATATCTTAAAAGTGTAAAACTATATCATATGAAGTCTGTGCTCCCTGATAGCGTAGTCCAGGGCTCTGGGTGCAAATCAGACCTTGAGAACTGCATTTCTTAAAGTGCAGACCCTTGATACAGGCACATATTAACCATTTTGCAACGTTCCAGCCTGATGCATTATTAAAAATGGCAGGATGAAACGACCATGTGTGGAGTGAACATGATTTCTTTCTCCCAGAACATACTATCTAAGAGCTAGTATGTGGACCTGGTAGATCTCCTCAGGGAAGTTCTGTTGCTGTTCCTCATAGATGATACTGAGTCCAGCTCTGGCCACTATGCAGCGCAGTAAGGGCAGATCTCTGCACACACTGCTGTCCACCTCGTCAGGGACGACGCCTTCGTATGCAACGTTATCCTTTATCACGATCATGCCATCAGGACGCAGGGCACTGCAGCATCGCCTGAGGAACTCCACCAGGTGATCGTCAGTCAGGTGACCTGGACAGATCATAATTTGAAGTCAACATAAGGAACCACACGTTTTAAGTCTTACTACAGATGGACTCTGGCATACCGATGACCCACTGGATCCAGATGACGTCGTAGCGATCCGGCAGAGGCTGGAAATCCTGCAGTCCGCAGCAGAAGTAGTTCTCCACCCGCTTGCCCTCTTCACCTAGGTAAGAGCGTGCTTTGTCCAGGAACTCCTGCGTCACATCTACCAAGTCCACGGTGCGGAAGAGCGGCAAGAGAAGGCGCTTGGTGATGCGGCCGATTCCTGCACCACAGTCCAGAGCGCAGCCTGGTCTTGTCTTACCTTTGCCCTCCTGTAGACAGGAGACATGCAGTGAGAAAAACCGAACGATAGTCAGTCAATCTGCTCCAACTGGATAAACATTAATGTAACTAGGCAAGTGAAAGCTCCAGAGTCACTCTGAATAGTATTTACCGGAGTTAAAAGGCTAATATTGAGGCTACTTGCTTATTTCAACTTAAAAATATAGTAAAAAAAATATAGATATAAAGGAGCTGGAAGCTGAGGCTCATCAAGACTAAATCCTCACACCACAACTGGCCTCATCAACAATATCTAGGACTCACCAGGCTCTCATATCTGACCCCCTGGATATTACATTACATTAACACACTCATTAACCTCACTCTGTTTCATGTGTTACATTAATGCACACAACTCAGACTGCTATACTGCATGTTCCTTAAGTGTGGAGGTGTGGAGCTCTCTTGTGTTTTTGCTACTTTTGTTTGTTTGTCAGGTATTGTGTCACTCTTTCCCGATCAGTTACACCAGGGAAGAACTGCTGTACCTTCGGCAGAGCATACCTGATAATTTTACACCGGATTTCGACTATTCAGACGTTTTGTCGAACGTCTTAATCGGAGGCGCAGTTGCGCTCTACAAGCGCATGAGGAGACGCAAGACAGGGAAACAAGCGGGTGCGCTCGTGAAACTCCGTCAACGTGGCTTTAGAACTCCACTGCTGACCATACATCTGGAGAATGTCCGCTCTCTTTCAAACAAAACTGATGAACTGCTTCTCATGACACATTAACAAGGACTTTTCTAACTCTGCTGCTTTGTGTTTCACGGAAACTTGGCTGCACGAAGCCATTCCGGTTTTCATAGTGGACTATAGCGGGTTTATAGCGGGTTTCCAGCTGTTCAGAGTGGACCGCGACGCCAAATCATCGGGGAAAACGAGAGGCGGTGGGACGTGTTTTTACATCAACGAAAGTTGGTGTACTGATGTAACAACGCTGATGAAGAAGTGCTGTCCCAACTTAGAAGCGTTCTTCATTAACTGCAGGCCTTTCTACTCCCACCGCAAGCATGCGTCAATTCCGCGCGTCAATACTGATTACATCGCAGACTTGCAGCAACAACACTCAGACTCACTTATTATAAGTATGGGGGACTTTAATAAAGCTAATCTCACCCGTGAACTTCCAAAATACAGACAGCACATCTCATGCTCAACCAGAGACACTAATACACTGGACCACTTTTACACCACTGTAAAGGATGCATATTGCGCTGTCCCACGTGCAGATTTAGGATCTCTGATCACTGCATGGTTCATCTCCTTCCAACCTACAGACAGAAACTTAAAAAACAGCTAAGCCTGTTGTTAAATCTGTTAAAAGATGGACCAACGTAGCAGAGTGAGAACTACAAACCTGCGTTGAATGCACTGATTGGGATGTTTTTGAAGCTGCAGCTACAGATTTGGATGAGCTCACAGATACTGTAACATCATACATCAGGTTCTGTGAGGATATGTGCATCCCTACCAGAACATTCCTATCCTTCAGCAACAACAAATCATGGTTCTCAGGAAAACACAAACAGCTTTGTCGTGCCAAACAGGATGCATTCAGAAGTGGGGACAAAATCTTGTACAAATCAGGCCAGGAACACACTGAATAAGGAGATCAGAGTGGCTAAAAGAAAGTACTCTGAAAAGCTGAAAAAACAGTTTTTAGCTAATGATCCGGCAGCTGTGTGGAGTGGCCTGAAGAACATCAACTACAACACATCAGCACCTTGCTCTGTAGTGAATCAACAACTGGCTGACGATCTGAATGTGTTTTACTGCAGATTTGAAAAGCCCAGTCTCACACCTCTCACCCACCCTGATCTTCATCCATTAACACCTCCTGCAAACCCCCTCTGCCTCCCTCCTGCTACACAGAATATTCTTAAGTTCTGTGAGGAGGATGTGTTTCAGGTCTTCAAGAAACAGAAGACAAGGAAAGCTCCAGGCCCAGATGGTGTCTCACCTGCCTGTCTGAAAGTCTACGCTGACCAGCTGGCCCCCATCTTCACACAGATCTTCAACAGATCACTGGTGCAGTGCGAAGTCCCCCGCTGCTTCAAATGCTCCACTATCATACCGGTTCCCAAAAAACCCAAAATCTCAGGACTCAACGACTACAGACCTGTCGCCCTCACGTCAGTGGCCATGAAGTCATTTGAGAGATTGGTTCTGGCCTACCTGAAGCACATCACTAGACCCCTGTTAGACCTCCATCAGTTTGCTTATCGAGCAAACAGGTCTGTAGCTGATGCAGTCAATATGGGAATGCACTATATTCTGCAACACCTCGACAGACCAGGAAATTATGCAAGGATCCTGTTTGTAGACTTCAGCTCGGCCTTCAACACCATCATTCCTGATCTTCTCCAGACCAAACTGATGGAGATTTCTGTGCCCACCCCTATCTGTCAGTGGATTACAAACTTCCTGACAGACAGGCAACAGCAAGTGAGGTTAGGGAAGCTTACATCTGGTTCCCTCACCATCAGCACTGGCGCTCCTCAGGGATGCGTGTTATCCCCACTACTCCTCACTGTACACAAACGACTGCACTGCTACAGACCCCTCTGTCAAGCTTCTTAAGTTTGCAGATGACACTAAGGTCATTGGCCTCATCAGCGACAGTGACGAGTCTGCGTATAGACAGGAGGTTGAACAGTTGGCTGTCTGGTGCAGTCTCAACAACCTCGAGCTGAGCACGCTCAAAACAGTAGAGATGGCAATGGACTTCAGGAGGAACCCTCCAGCACTACCCCCCCTCACCATCATGGACAGCACTGTGGCTACTGTGGAGTCATTCAGATTCCTGGGCTCTACAATCTCCCAGGACCTGAAGTGGGAAAGACACATTGACTCCATTGTCAAAAAAGCCCAGCAGAGGCTGTTCTTTCTTCAATAGCTGAGGAAGTAAAACCTGCCACAGGAGCTGTTAACACAGTTCTACTCAACGGTCATTGAGTCTGTCCAATGTACGTCTATTACTGTCTGGTTCGGCTCAGCCACCAAATCAGATATTAGAACGGATAGTCAGGACTGCTGAGAGGATTATTTGAGCCCACCTGCCCACTCTCCATGAATTTTACACATCCAGAATGAAGAAATGTGCAGGTAGAATCACTCTAGGCCCCACACACCCAGCCCACCCCCTCTTTGAACTTTTACCCTCCGGTTGGCGCTACAGAGCAGTAAACGCCAGGACATCCAGAAACAAGAACAGCTTCTTCCCTCAAGCCATTCATCTCCTGAACAATTAATCTGTCTGCCATCTCCCCCAGTGCAATACAATAATCTATATATACACATGTATGTATAAGTGCAATACTGTTACACCTCATTTCATTGAACCACACCTCATACCTTGCTCCTGAGCTGCACATTTTGCACATGTATATGCCTCCTGTACATGAGTACCCCATTTATATTTCCACCCTGCTATATCTCATATTTCTATATTTTCTATATTTTTCTATATTATAGTTTATGTCTGTGTATTCTTCAGCACCAAAAAAAATTCCTTGTATGTGTGAGCATACTTGGCAATAAAGCACATTCTGATTCTGATCTTCTTACCTCAAACTGAGCTTTCAAACTGGTCCACTTTTGCACATCCCACACCATTATACAGTTAAAGTTTTTATAATAAAGTTTTATTTTATTACATTTTTTTGTGTTTCCATAGCTTATATTTTCTTTATATTTATGCTTCTTTGCTTCATTCCTGTGCAGCAGTACACCAAGGCAAATTCCTTGTATATCAAAAATTACTTGGCAATAAAAATGATTCTGAGCAATTACTTTATGGAGTACTAAATATTGAAACGTCTCCATTTTACTAGCAGCCAGATATGTTTGAATGTTTGATATTTATTACTGACTACAGTATGAAGGTGTGATTCTACAGTGTTTAACACTTTTGACACTTCATTCAATTAGGCCATATGTTTCATTATTACATTAATTTACACATTACTTTTACTCAGCTACACTACTCCAGTGCTAGCTAGCATTCTCAACTTAACTGCGTGGACTGTTTCAGTGTTCGTGCAGCATGAGGCTGAGCACCGTAATATGAATAATGAAGGTGGACGACCCCCAGTGGCCTGCACTTTGTGGCTAGTGCAGAGGAGTCAGTCGTCCAAATATGGCAGCATTCTGATGCCACTTGAATCTCAAACACTTGTGGCACTAGATGGAGGCTGAAAGATAAAACTTTCAACTGGAATGCCTTTCCTTAAAAGGCAAATCTCAAAAAGCACACATCCTGCGGTGATGGAAATAGACATCATGCTGATACAGTGTTATGAACCAGACCTGTTCAGTACATCTACTTTCTCGTAGATGGAATCAGATAGAAACCACCATCCTTCCAGAAAGTACTTTTGTTCGGATCATTTATAAACACTTTATGGAAAAAACCCACTGTCTATAAAGCCACCTGCCAGGCTAGGAATGGGAATGAGGGGCAGGGTTGAGAAGACCTAAAGATAAAGAGAGGTCAGTCTGGACTGGCTGTACTGGTGTCACTCTCATTTCCAGTATCTTGTAGAATCTTCATTCTGTTGCAACTGTGAGAAAATGGCAACTGGTACATTTAGCAGTTCTGACACACAAGAGCATTTACACACAAACTCCCATATGCCAGAGATGCTAAATGTACCTGTTGCCATTTTCTCACAGTTCCAGTTGCAACAGATTCTACACTTCTGAATAAAACCTTCAGAGCTCTTGATAAAATATCGAAAGGTAAAAATCATCGTTCAGTCACTTTGAGTAAAATGTTCCCCGTTAATTGTGCAAGCACTGGGTAAATACCAACTATACGAAATATTTATTCACCAAGAATCTTCTATACAAATCTCCCAAGCTACAAGCGGTCCTAAAACTGTACAGCACAATGTGACCACAAATGGAGAAATCACAGTGTGATTAATTTCACACATAATGTCATTCGCTCTTTATTAAGTATAAATTCTACAGACAGGAAACACTACAGAGCATCATGGATGCATAGAAACAGTAGTCTCTCACCCCAAGGAATTTCTGCAGGAACTTTTTGGAACCGTTGATATCGATGCTGGAAATGCTCCCGTAACCTCCCAGCATTCCGTCCACAGTGGGCGGGATTTCCTTCCAGTACTGCTCCGCCTTCATGTAAAAGGAGGTCTCGTCTTCAACCATGTGATCCTCCATCCTCTCTGAATGTCTAATAAAAACAAAAGATCATTAGCCTTTCCTTCTAGAATGAGAAATGAGTGTAGAAACCTGGTCCACATTTGATTAAATTCTGTCACACTGTATGTGTTTGTGATATTCACAGCCATTTGTCTAGGATGTCTTTGGAGGCATTGGTGGCTCAGTGGTAGGTTTCTCGCCTATCATGCGGAAGGCCCGGGTTCGATTCCCAGCCAATGCCTCAACCCCAGCCACTGAATGCAGTGCCGGTCCCAAGCCCGGAAAAATGGGAGGGTTGCGTCAGGAAGGGCATCCGGCGTAAAACATTTGCCAAGTTGTTGTGCGGATCAGTTGGTCCGCTGTGGCGACCCCGAACAGGGAGCAGCCGAAAGCAACTTCTTCTTCTTGTCTAGGATGTCTTCAGAAATGTATTTCAGTAGTTTCTAGGCTACTGCTTTAACTGGCTGCTGTAGACAGATTGGTTGAGATGTGTGGTGTGTATTTATGTCTTACACTCAACACCTAAAGGCACTGTATAAGAGATTTAAATGAAGCTGAGCTAGACAGAGTTCACTCACTAAATAGGGCACAAAAAACAATATTTCACTGCCTATGTAGTGTTACTTGGATAGCGAGTGTGAAGCCATTTGAAACTGAACAAATAAGTTTACACCTTGCTGAAGGAGACACTAGAGATCACTCATCACCAGCGGGCAGTGTAAAACACACCTCTATATCTGGCTTTACTAGCCCTGGCTTCAGCTGTCATCAGCTCTCCTATAACCAGAGGTCAAAGAGAGACATGACAACAGACAGAAAGCTGAACCAGTAAACGCTTCAAACAAAATAACGTCCAATTTACCAATTTTATCCGGGATAATTTTCAAAACATCATTAGCCAGATCTCCCCAGCTATTCCTGTCATGAATGAATGAGAGATTTAAGCCAACTAACAATGTTTAGCTAACTGCAGAGCCCTCCAAAAGTATTAGAACAGCAAGGACAATTCTTTTGCTTTGGCTATACACCAAAGACATGTGGAAGAGAGATTAAAAGATAGATGAGACATAATTCCAGCTTTCATTTCCCGACATTAACATCTAGATGTGTTAAAGAACTTGAACACAGTGCCTCTGAGTGCAAATCACCTAATTTCCAGGTGAACAAAAGTATAGGAACAAAAAGTCTCAAAGTAAATGACACACTTGGTTATATGTCTCTTGCTTACAATAGCTGCATCAAGCCAGACAACACAATGACATCACCAAACTGTTACCTTCTTCATTTGTGATGCTTTTCCAGATTTTTACCTCAGCTTCTTTCACTTGTTTGGAGGGTGGGGATCTGGGTTCTCCCTTCAGTCTCCTCTTCAGGAGATGAAATTCTGCTCAACTTAAGGTTAAGGCCTGGTGATTGACTTGACCAGTCTAAAACCTCCCACTTTCTTCCTGTTTTGTGTACTGGGTCATTGTCTTGCCACATAGTATAGGTCCTCTTGATTAGAATGGATAATTGTATATTGGCAAACAGAATGTTTCTGTAGACTTCTGAACTCATTCTGTTGCTATTATCGCAAGTTCCACCATCAATTAATGATTTTTCTCCAGAAGCAGCCATGCAAGCCAGGACACCACCATCTCCATGTTTGACCAATGAGCTTGTATGTTCTGGCTCATGAGCAGATGCTTTCTTCTTCCACACTTTGGCCTTTCCATCACTTTGGTGGAGGTTAATGTTCCAGAATATTTATTGTGCATCTTTGTATTTCTTTGTGAATTCCAATCTGGTCTTCTGATTCTTACTGTTGATGGTTTACATTATGCGGTATTGCCTCTGTATTTCGGCTCTCAAAGTCATCTTCGAATGGTAGATTGATACCTTCACCCTTGCGGACGTAGTTTGCGATGTCACCTACCATGTTTTTAGGTTTTTCTTCACTTTCTTCACAAACTTTGTGAACTCTCACAAATTTTGTCATCAACTGCTGTCACATTCTTTGTCCGACCTGTTCAGTGTCCGGTTGTCAGCACACCACTGGTTTCTTTCTTTTTCAGAACATTTCAGTTTGTTGTATTGGCTATGCCCAGTACAATGGCTCTGAATGTGTGTCTCTCTTTTCACAGTTTCAGAATGACTCATTTTTCTCCCATATTCAGCTCTCTGGTCTTCATACTGGTTTAGTGGTTTTTAATAACACATGCAGTATTTACAGTGAAACTCAGAGCTCCAACCATGAACGTCTACATGTAAATATCAGGAAATGAAAGCTGACAAATTCTGATCTATCGTCTCGTTCATCATTTGATGTCAAACCCAAATGTCTGGTGTTTCGCAAAAACAAAAGAAATGGCTTTGCTGTTCCAATACTGTATATTATTCTGTAAGACAAACATTAATCAATTAATCGATATTTCACTAACATTACGAGATAGATAGACCAAAATATTCTGTTGAAGACTTCCAGACTGCTTTGAAACTTTTTGGGACAATGAATATTAAGTTTTAAAACTTAACAGCATGTCAGAAAGGTCAAACCTAAAAACTGACCTGTCTTAGTGATGTTAGTGCAGAGAATAAATTGAGATTTACATCTTTAGTGTCTGCATCTTACTTTAACAGAATATTCAGGTTTTCACTGAGTTTCAGCAAAGCGCAAGATTATCATTACTCGATCAGGAAAGTCAATCAATTAAAATATTCAACTATGAACAATACTACATCTTCAGTGCATTATTCACACAATTAGTCTCTAATTACTGACAGCTCTGTATACTCTAAATGATCTGTTTATTTTCTTACTAGTTAACTGTAATAAACTCAGAGTATGTTTAAGACATAATCAATGTTATTAATAACACTCACAGCCACGTGTTGACAGAACAGCGACTAGTTACTTCTAGCGCTATAGCTAACAGGTCAGGTTAACCTAGCTAACATCGTCGTAATCCAATTTTATTTCTTTATATTCCAAAAACACAATTCCCGAACTAACCCAAGCTTACCTTTTCCCGTGCCTACGTGCGCTCATAAATTATCGCACCCTAAATTAGGACATGACCCAACTCAGCTGCCACTTCACCACTGCCACTAGTTACCACTTTTCCCCAGCTGTATTCCGGGAAATTGCGTATTCTGCTCTTTGATTGGCTGATTCGTTCATATTTTCGGCTCCAGGATTGGCTAGATAAGTCACACTCGCTGTAATGTCCAATAGGCGATCAGTTTGGAAGAGCCGGCTGATGTTCTGGGAGAATGGTTGACTATGAATATGGGTGGGTAAAAAATTAAGCGTCCACAACGCATGTGCAGAAAGCTTCTAATTACGTCATTTCCTTACTTGGTTGCCGGCATGTTTCTTTCTTAAATGTCTCCCTCTTGTGGTGACTTCGAGACTCATTATTCTCCGAACTTGCTGGCCCTTAAAGCTGAGCGTGGCCACCTCCATTTTCTCTATTAATCAGTTTTTCGTATTTCTGCGAACAAGCTAATGTTTAATCATGTGTGTAAGTAAGTTTGACTGTAACATTGGTAATCGTTAATGCGTCTGCGCAACCTATTCCGATCATTTGTTTGTATTTCTTTCAGTGGTCAGTAACTGGTCCAGAGGAACCATGTTGATTAGTAGTTAGTCAAGAGGAACAATGGTGAGCAGTGATTGGCCGTTGAGAACAATGGCGAACCATACTTGGTCGAGAGCTACACTGGTGACTAGTGACTGGTGATTAGAGCTACAATGGTGATCAGTGATTAAGAGCTAGAAAGGTGATCAGTGATTGGTCTTTGGAAACAATGCTGATCAGTGATTGGCCATTGAAAACAGCGGCAGTTGTTTGAGAGCTACAATGGTGATCAATAATTGGCCATTGAGAAAAATGGTGATCAGCGATTTGTCAAGAGGAACTATGGTGATCAGTAATTGGTTAGAACATCAGCTCACACATCTCAGTCAAGTGGTGTTTGTGGGAGACCTGTAGAGTTGTGGGAGAGCCATATCGAGGGTAAGGCAGTCACTGTCATCTGATTATTATATTTGTCACTAGGAAATAAAGTCATTAAAGAGGTCTAAAGAAGGGTCAAATCTAGGTAAAAAGTGAACAGTTGTCGGCACACTGACCAAACCATATTCTACAAAGCCAGTCAAGGACATTTGCTGCTTTGACTGACACGACAGGATTCAACTGATTTGATCTCATTACTTTCTGATCAGTGCCACTGAGGCCTCATTGTTATTATAGCAGATTACTTCACCTGCATTATCATCTGAGACCAGTCAGGAATTTACCACGAGGTAAATCCAGAGTCTATTCTGGGAACACTGGGGATGAGCCATTGGCACCAGTCACACACACATTCCTACCCAATTTATCACAGTCAATCCATGTACTGACATGTACTGGGGCGGTGAGAGGAAACTGGAGAACCCAGAGGAAACCCACATAGACACCAAGATAACAGCCACAACTCCATACAGAAAGGAACTCAAGCTCAGGATCATACCAGTAACCCGGAGCTAGGAAGCAGCAATGGTTTTAAAATACATAAAATATATCATTATATCATTATTAAAATACATAAAATATATCATTATCATGGGGGCGTGGTGGCTTAGTGGTTAGCACGTTTGCCTCACACCTCCAGGGTTGGGGGTTCAATTCCTGCCTCTGCCATATATGTGTGTGTGGAGTTTGCATGTTCTCCCTGTGCCTCGGGGGTTTCCTCCGGGTACTCCAGTTTCCTCTCCCAGTCCAAAAACATGCGTGATAGGTTGATTGGCATCTCTAAATTGTCTGTAGTGTATGATTATGAGAGTGTGTGTGTGTGTGTGCCCTGTGATGGGTTGGCACTCTGTCCAGGGTGTATCCTGCCTTGATGCCCAATGATGCCTGAGATAAGCACCAGCTCCCCGTGACCCGAGAATAAATCAGATAAGTGGTAGACAATGAATGAATGAATATCATTATCATTCACCCTAATACTCATCTACTGGCTGCTATCTCTTTCTTTTTCCTTCTTATCGATTCCTATCCCCCCTCCCTTTTTCTTTGTCCCTCAGTTGTTTTGAGTTTCATTTTTGTATGTCACTATGGGAAATTTTGTACCAGAACTAATTATTACAATTCAGACAACGTAGATAAATTATTGTTAAAATAGTTTTATATATGTATTCAATTTTCCAATTTATTTTTCAATTCATACTTTTTGTTTTTGCCAATTTATCCTTTCCTTTTTTATTTTCTAGTATCAATTGTAATTTAAAAATGTGTTGCTTTTGTCTTGTCTTTTGGTAAAGCCTAAATGAAATATTAATAAAAGAAATAACATTAAATGATATGTGAAACGGCACAATAAAAATGCTAACAGAAAATTGAAAAGGAAAATTTCAAATAAAGATTGGAATTGATAACTGAAGTAAATATTGGGAAATTAAAATTTAAAAAAGAAAAGAGGAAATTATTAATAGTAAATAATAAAATAATAAATAAGAAATAATAGTTAAAAATAAATTTTAAAAAGCCACTCTTTCCCAATTTTTGCCCCACAAAAAGCTATTCTCCATATTTCTCATCTCAGACTTCTGTCTTATATTTATTGCTTCTCTTCCAACCCCTGTTGTATATTTTTACACATCCCTCCCCCTCTCTTCGATCTTTCTTTCTTTCCCTCCCTTCCTCCCTCCCTCCCTCCCTCCCTCCTTCCTTCCTCCCTCCCTCCTTCCTTCTGTCCTCATCCTCCTCTCTGTCTCTGTTTTTAGCGAGCTGGCAGAGGTTCACTGTTGATGAGTCAGTGTGCAGCTTGTCTACACTGGACAGCCTGAAGTCAGTCGATATTTAATCTGATCCTCTCTCTCTCTGTCTCTGACACTCTTTCCCTCATCTCATTAGAATTACAAAGCAGCAACGGAAATGGAGTGGAAATCAAGCCTTTTCGAATAGTCCTGAGTCAGCAGTCAGTGCAACCTCCACCTCTTCTTCACCTCCTCTGTTTTCTGTCATGCTGCCTCTCTCTCAAGCCTCCTTCGTCCTTGCTTATTCTACAATTTCACTTTTCCTTACAAGAGATGAATGTCAGCAGCAACACCAATTTGCACACATGTGATCTCTCTCTCTCTCACACACACACACACACACGCTTGCTCTGCCACCCTTCCTCCCACATTCACATACATATATATTAGAAATATCCTTAAAATTTGATTACACAAACCTTGTATCTGTATTTGTAATGAATGAAAGAAAAATGAAAGAAAAAACCTTTTTTTAGCACAAGATCTGATGTATTTGATGAAAACGTTCACATATATATATATATATATATCTTCTCAATATATAAAGATAGTAAAGATAGATAAAGATAGTAAAGTGAACATATGAAGAAAAAAACTGTCTGAATATATATATATCCGGATCAAGGTTCAGACAGTTTTTTTCTTCATATCTTTACTTTTTCGCACTATTCTGTGTGGACGCTCAGGACTGTTGTGCATGAAAATCCTAGGATATCAGCAGTCTCTAAGTTGCTCAAGCCAGCTATTCATGCTTACTGTGCTTTCAACAATCATGCAAATGAAAAGAAATAGAAGTAAAAACAGAAGTGAAATGTGTTGCATGCATACATTTAGTCATTGTGTAGTGTGGGTGTATGAGCTCTCAGATTTATGTATTAAAAAAAAAACGTCTGTCCTTCATAAACTCACCTCTAATGGCTATGACCACAGGACATTGAAACTCAGTTATTAAATATATGCATTTTTATGAAATAAATACATTTAGTTTCCCCAGAGCTCAGGATTTTCAAGCTCAAGTCTGGAGATTTATTTGTTGCATGATCTCTGACTATTTGTATGCTCAGCTGTTTTATAATCACATTTCCTCTAACAGTGTCATCTAAAGGCTGAACATGCTGCCAAACTCAAAATTTACTGCTTCCAAACCCAGTGTGCTATGGTAAAGTATCCTCAACATCCGAACACTAATGACAAAATAAGTTTAAAAATAGAAATAAATGATAATATAGTATTTCTTTGAAACGTTTCTTTGAATAGTTCTTTCACCAAGAAACTCAAATATAAAAAGTGAGTAAATTCTCCATCCATTATCTGTAGCTTTTTTCCTACACAGGGTCACGGGGAGCCTAGAGCCTAGCCCAGGGGATAGGGTGCATAAGGTGGGGGACACGCTGGACATCACATGGCACAATCACACACATTACAGAAAATTTGGAGAAGACAATCTGCCTACAACACGTGTCTCTGGACTGCAGAGGAAACTGTTGTAACTGGAGGGAACCCCCAATGTACACGGAGAACATGCAAACTCCACCCACACAGAGCAGAGGTGAAAATCGAACCCCCAGCACCTGAGATTTTTGCATTATATAATAATGTAATATAAAATATTACAGATATTATCAAACATAAATTGCGAGCTCAAGTAGAGTAGAGTAAACTCCAGGACGTTTTATGTGGGTTATGTGGGACAGAGAGGAGTACAGGAAATTTTGAGTTTCATAGCTGCATTAATGAACGGTTGCTCACAATATATGTCAATTTATTAACAAGAGGCAAAATAACCCTTGCTAAAAAATTCTAGTTATTTTCTAGTTACTTGTTTATATTTCAATCTACATTAAACCTATTCTTTAAAAAAACACTTGTTGGAGAAGTCTGTATAAATCTGACCAGCTATTTTCAGATGTCACTTCATCTTAATTATGGAGGAATGCTTTACAAGCCCATGGGTATCTTCTGTGGTGATGTTTTGCCAGGCCTGTTCTGTAGCCATTTTCAGTCCCTGCTTGTTTTTGGAGATTATTTGCCTTCAGTGTTGTCTTAAATAAGCAAAATGCAGCTCGAGGGATTTTGTATTAACTCAGCCAGTTGAGGAAATTCTGCTTTTCTTGGCCCAGAAATCTCTTCAGTTGCTTTAGCAGTATGTTTTGGGTGAAGCTTCATCCCTTGGGTTTTGAGGCATCTCAGTTGTCAGTTCTTTACAATTCAGAATTTATCCTCCTTCAATCATCAGTGTAGCCAAGAGTACAAGACAATGGTGAGACCAGCCATGCTGTATGGTTTAGAGACAGTGTCACTGAGGAAGAGACAGGAGTCAGAGCTAGAGGTAGCAGAGCTGAAGATGTTGAGGTTCTCTTTGGGAGTGACAAGATTGGACAGGATTAGGAATGAGTACATCAGAGGGACAGCTCAGGTTGGACGTTTGGGGGACAAAGTTAGGGAGGCCAGATTAAGATGGTTTGGACATGTTCAGAGGAGGGAGAGTGAGTATATTGGTAGGAGAATGTTGGACATGGAGCTGCCAGGCAGGAGGAAGAGGAAGAGGAAGAGGAAGGCCAAAGAGGAGGTATATGGATGGAATTAATGAGGATATGAAGCTAGTGGGTGCAAGTGTTGAGGATGCAGACGATAGGGATAGGTGGAGAGAGATGATTCGCTGTGGCGACCCCTGAAGGGAAAAGTCGAAAGAAGAAGAAGAATCATCAGTGTAGCCAAGTTTGTCAGTTGATGGGCGCTTTATGCCTATGCCACACTGCTGGTTTGCTTTGATCCATAAGTAGTGCTTTTTTGTGTGTTCACTCTGGGATAATCTTTGTCCTGCAGTAACAGCTGTAAGTGATGTTATCAGATGTTAGCCTCAGCCAGACTTATCCACCATCCAGTGTCTTTGTTTAACCCTTTATCCAAGCCTTTTCATAGGACTGTCCCTCCAGGCACATGCACACTTACAGTACAGTTGTAAAAAAGCATGGAAGCTCATCGTATTTACTTTCTAAAGAAGAAGAATTAAAATGCAATATTATCATAACATACCTGATCAATGGGCTGTAGATTATTCCCCCAGTTGTTACATAGCGAACATGATTAATAGTTTTAGTTAATAAGGATCAGCCATCAATTCAATTCAATCAGCACTTTTTTAACATTAGACTTTGTCGCAAAGGCAAAGCAGGTTTAGTTTTAGATTTGGATATAATGAGCTAAGCAGAGACAACAGCGGTGAGAAAAATCTCCCTGAAACGATGTGAGTAAAGGAACAAGACTCAAAAAAAGAACTCTGTTTAAACTGAATAGAGAGATTATAAATCATTTGTGTTCCACGGTTGTATAATGTACTGTAGACAAAGCCGAACAATGCTGAGTGTATGAAAGGATGATCAGTGTGAAGATCAGTGTGTTCAGACTGAAAATTCCAACAAGAAGAAGTGCATTTTTGCAAAAAGTCTGGAATGTTGGACACTTCATGCACTCAGTGCTCACAGCTTTGCTTATGTAGTGAAAGAGAGGCGGGGCTACCAGGCACTGATGCTGGATGAGAAAAAATTTTCAAGATGGCTGACAAAACTCAGCTAGACAAGGCATATTTTAAATGTTTTTTAAATTAAGCACTGTATTCTGCTTATGATTAGCGGCGTTGCATTACATGTGGGAAACGACTTAAAAAAACATTTCTAAACTTCATAAACTAAACCACAGTACACAGTATAAGTGTATCTATGTCATTTGGGACACAGCTATAGTTTAAATGATTACAGCAGCAGTGTTTAGGTACACATCTACAGTATCGAGGTGAGATTATCCACAGAAATCAGGGGGAAAAAAGATGTTTTTGGGGAATCTTTAGGTCATCCACATGAGATCATCTCTACTGTCACTTCAGTAATAACGTCAGTAATATGAATAATAGCTGAAATCCTTAGCCTGTCTTCTGGTTCATCATTCTAGCAAGACGCATGCTGTTTAAGACAGAGAAAAGCACCGCTGTGTAAATACGTTTCTTACTGGCTGAATACAACTTTGATTTTTTAAGCTGCTGGTTATAGAGCCCAGGGTAGTCACAAAAAACATCACAAAGCATCTAATTTAGCATTCAGAGTGTAAAAAACATTTAACTGAAGTGTTCTTAAAGCAGTTTTGAGTTAAATTGCTCTTAAGGTAAGCCTACTAATTTGATTTGTGAAACAAATAGCTTTTGCTCATCTATTTTCAGCTTAAACAGAGACTAAAGAACCACCTCTAGCACTTAAATAAGCATGTTCAAAAACCCCTCGACTGACTAACTCTAACAGGATTTGCTTAAATGCATTTGTGTAAATCATTTACTGTAAAATGAGCCATAATGATGATAAAGGCAACAGTTAAAAGCTCTTAGTCTACAGCACCTTACACTCAGACTTACACCCAGACAGTCACACAGCCAGCCACAGGATGGCACTGTTGCTCTGCTGAGTTACTACACAAAACAGAGCTCTTGCGCAAGAACATTTTTCTTTCTCAGGCTGCAACTGCCTCAATCCAGGCCCTGTTTCATCACAATATTTAAGACACCCTCGGCCGACTTGCCTTCGCCATCGCCACTTAGGAAAATTCCTACTGCCGTCTAAAGGGCGCTTCATTACTTTTTCTGCTCTAGTACAGTTTGCTAGATGTTCCCTTAGAGGCTTAAGAGATCAAGCTATCATCAGCATAGTGTTCATGAGCAAAACGTCCCATGAAGGCATTGTAGTGTGATGCAATTATAATTTTTAAAGAGCTTCTGAAAAAGCAGAATGTCTCAAAAGTCAGGATCAGGATTGATCAAATAAGCCTATTTAATATTTCACAGCATAACACATGATTTGCTGAAATGATCCAGCCTTCGACTAAAGCTTGATCTACTTGCTTGATAACTAGTCTAAAAACAAAGGAAACACTTCCACAACTCAGAATTCCTGCTTGGAAAGTTAGGAATGTAGTCTGGCATAAGACATCATGCCTGTCAAAATGGCTGCTCACATCATCAATGTGAATGTGAATAAAATATCACTTCACTACTTTAAAAGATTTTGTGTTAGTATTTACTCTAGATCAATCAACTAACTAATCAATCATTCAATCAATCAAGCAATATAGATACATTAGTGTTTTGAGAAAGTAAATATCATAAGATCATTATGACTAATTGTATCTGGCTGGCTTGCTGCTAACAAAAAAAAAAGGAGTGACTTTCATGATGGCATCTGTAGGTTTTCCCCCAACAAGCTTCAAAAAGACGTAGTTCCTAGTGGACTTTTCTTCATTTATGAGTTAAGTTTAATGCAGCATCATTTCATTAACATTAACAAGACACATAGATAGCGAATGTTTAGCAAATGTTTTTGTTATGCTATTCAATTTTTAATTCAGTTTTTTTGTATAGCGCATTTAACAATGGACATTGTCTCAAAGCAGCTTTACAGAAGTATAGAAACAAAGAAAAAAAATTATAAAGTTTAAAGTTAAGTTACTATTTATCCCTAACATTTATTCCTAATGAGCAAGCCTGAGGTGACGGTGGCAAGGAAAAACTCCCTGATGATAAAACCTTGAGAGGAACCAGGCTCAGAAGGGAACCTCAGCCTCATTTGGGTGAAACTGGACAGTAAATAATGTAAATGTTGATAATGTCCTTTCTACAACAGCAACCAAGAGCTCTTGAGGAACTAATATGTTATACTAGAATGACTTTATGTTAGCATGACCTGTGTGTACCCCGAATCTGAACTGCAAGTAGCCTCTGATGTGTTGGCCATGCACGCTTCCCAATTATACAGCAAGGTAAAGAGAGCATGATGGAAAAAAGGAACCCGAGTTACTGCCCAATTTGCTCCTACTCAGTATACACCAGTTTCACACATTCACACATACTAGGAAAATCAAGCCGGAAGTGTAGTCTGGTTTGTGACTCTCTCAGCATAAAGTCTCTACATGATGCCACTCAGTGGCCAGAGGTTGTAAGTAACCCTAATTCAGCCTAAGGCAAGCAATACATCTGAGTTGGTCATGAGTGGAAGCTCAGTGGTTGAGATGTTGGATTACTGCTTTGAAAGTTGCGAGTTCAAATCCCAGCACTGCTTCTGCTGAGCCTTCGAGCAAACAACCCTCAACTGATCAGTGGTATAAATGTAAGTTACCCTGGATAAGGGCATCTGCCAAATCAATGAAACATATTATCACTGATGAATGAGAGTGTGTGTGTGCCCTGTGATGGGTTGGCACTCTGTCCAGGGTGTATCCTGCCTTGATGCCCAATGACGCCTGAGATAGGCACAGGCTCCCCATGACCCGAGAATAGATCGGATAAGCGGTAGACAATGAATGAATGAATGAATGTATTATCACTGATGACTTTACCTTAAAAATGGTAATGGACATACCACAGTCACAGTTTCTTACACTTGTATAGACACAAACTGCAGTGTGTAGCTACTGCAACATGAAGCGTAAGGCTGTTGTCCTCATACAAGTGTTGATGTGGTCACGTACTGCCTGTATTTAAAGTACGTAATGAAAGGCATGTAATAGTGAAATGTATGTGTGTGTGTGTGTGAGTGTGTGTGAGAGAGAGAGAGAGAGAGAGAGAGAGAGAGAGAGAGATCAGAAAAGAGCTCTGACATAATCAAGGTCAAACCGACCATATGGCTGGAAAATCTGTGTCAAAAAGCTAACACATGTGCTTTATCATTTCTTTTTTTATCCTCCTAAATAAATGCTATCTTTCACAGGCTTCCTAGATTTCAATTTTATTCGGAATGAGGCTCAGTTTCAAGTCTTGTCTCATGTTTCAAAGCCAAATCATGAAAAGACTCCAATAAAAACAAATGAATTTTCAAGATAAAGTCAGGGTTTTTTTTTCCAGCACACCAACTTCATCAAGCCGCATCTTATCATTTCAGTGACAGAGTCTGGTGGGACATGTGACCATATTTAACTTGTTCAGCTTGTGGAACTATGCCTGTAATCAGTTACTTGTGTACACCAGCAGGCTACTAAAGTGGAATTACCAATAACTTAGTAAATACTTCAGTAAATAAAGTATTTTCTGTCTAGAGCATTTATTTTAAGGGACCATTTTGATGGTGTTGATGCAGTTAAAAGCTCATATTGAGATTTAATTATTCAATCATAGTATCAAACATCAGAGGATAAGATGAAAAGGAGAAAAACAGTGATATGATGGTGTGATGGAGAAGAAATGTTTTTTTCCCAATAACAGCTCAGATGTTTTAATCCTCTTGAACCACAGCAACTTGCCAGTTCTAATGATTTTTCATTTATTAAAAAATTAGCCATGTTTTCCTTTATATTTGACTTTTTACACAGTTCTAACAGCTATAAACATTCAATCCAATTTCTTTTATTCATTCCTGAAGTTAACAAGGCAAGAACATTCAGCTTGTTTTGTTACTGAGTAACTGGGAATCCCTTTATCACTTACACTGTTCCTCTGTCTGACTGTGGAGACTGTGAAGTGCTGACACTGGAGACTCCTTCCACTAATGTTACACAAACATCCCCCCACAGAAAAGGATATTTCACTATACACTGTAAAACATTTCAAGATGTGTAAACATCACCTGCTGCCTTAAAAACATGAGGAAACTCAACTTAAGGTAAGCTTTCATTCAACTCAGTCATATTTTTATTCTTTCAGCTGCTCCGTGTTAAGGGTCACCAGAGCAAATCATCTGGTCTGCATGTTTGATATGGCACAGGTTTTACACCGGATGCTCTTCCAGATGCAATTCTCCCATTTTTATCTGGGCTTGGGACTGGCACTGAGAGTGTGGCTCGGTGGGTTCAGTTCCCTGCCCAGGAATCAAACCCAGGCCACAGAAACGAGAGCACAGGATTCTGCGGCTGGACCATCAGGAGTTTGTTTCAACTCAAACATGCCATGATCAGCCCTGAACTACATTACCCATCAGCCCCAGCACATGAAGCACATGTCCATGTTACCCAAATGAGGATGGGTTCCCTTCTGAGTCTGGTTCCTCTCAAGGTTTCTTCGTCATATCATCTCAGGGATTTTTTCCTTGCCAGCGTCGCCTCAGGCTTGCTCATTAGGCATAAATTTTAGGGATAAAATAGCAACTTTACTTTAAACTTTATATGAGCTGCTTTGAGACAATGAACATTGTTAAAAGCATTATACAAATCAATAGAATTGAATTGAATTGAAGATCTCCAGCGATCACTCACCTGTTCTATGTTCCCCTAATCAGCGCTCCTATTTAAGTCCTGCTTTCTGTAAGTTTCACTCTCAAGCTTTTGTTTTTGCCTGTTTTTGCTTTATATGTAGTGTTTACGGTTCTTGTGTCTCAACAGTTTCTACTTACAAGCAGTCAAGACGCTGGATTACTTTAAGATTTGGCTTTGGCTTTAAGGCTTTGGATGGACAACAGATCTACTTCATATCAAGTTCAGTGTTCAAATCTTGTCATGACAACTGAAGTCAAAGAGAAGAAACTCAGAAGAAGTTCACATAACTCAATGTTTTACACATTTTAGATGTAGATGAAGTGCTTCACCTGCTATGTCTTGCTGGAACTGAATCAGACTGAAACACTCAGGATCAAAACTGTGCTTTAATATGCAAATATGCAACATTCTATTTTTGTTTTTTGTGTTATTTTTAAATGTCATTTTTAATGTTTTTTTTGCACAGACAGTTGTAAAAAGCATTTTACTACATGTTTTACTGTGTATGATTGTGTATGTGACAAGTAAAATTTGAATTGAAAATAAAATATGACAGGATTATTCCATTCCGCTTCGAGTCTTAAATGTGTTAAAAAGCATTATTTCATTCATTGTCTACCGCTTATCCGATCTATTCTCGGGTCACGGGGAGCCTGTGCCTATCTCAGGCGTCATTGGGCATCAAGGCAGGATACACCCTGGACGGAGTGTCAAGCCATCGCAGGGCACACACACACACAAAACTCATTCACACACTACGGACAATTTATAGATGCCAATCAACCTACAATGCATGTCTTTGGACTGGGGGAGGAAACCGGAGTACCCAGAGGAAACCCGCGAGGCACAAGGAAAACATGCAAACTCTACACACACGGCAGAGGCGGGAATCAAACCCCCAACCTTGGAGGTGTGAGGCAAACGTGCTAACCACTAAGCCACCGTGCCCGCCTTAAAAGCCATTAAATTTATTTATTTATTTATTTTTAATAAAAGTAAACGTTTCTAATATTTCTACAAAAACATTAGACTATATACAACGCATAATAACAAGGTGCATATATTTAATAGCATCTTCTCCAATTTTGGACCAAAGTATTTATTTCTACATCAGTAAACACAGCAATCAAGGCCAACAGCTTGGAGAATTGTGCAGGTTAAAAGGCGCTCTCTGGTTTTTTGCCCATTTAATCAGATCATTCTGTGATCATTACTGGCTGATGCTTTGGGACGAACCTTTAGCCGGCTTTAAACTCACACACTCTGATAGAAAGAGATGCTGTCAGCTTTGAAGTGTGTGTTTCTGGAGCAGGATGACTGCAGGGTCGTTTGAAGTTTGGCGTTACAATTGAATTACATCATGCTCAGCAGTGAAAAAGCACCTGCCGTTTGAACGGAGAGATGTTAAATAAATGAAATAAAATAAGGAATTTGGATTGTCACCCCTGTCTCTATCAACAAAATGCAGTAAGATTTAATGTTTAAAGACTAATAGTTAAAGGATGTGTGTTCGTGTATGTGTATATTTCATCAGTGCACCATTTTGTATAACAATTTTACTAGTAGGTGTGGAAATCTGTGCATTTTATCATCATGAAGAAGAGAAAACTGTCTTGAAAGTTTATAAAGATGTTTTGTTTTTATCTGTTTAAACTTAAGAGAGGTTTATTATTAAGCTATTCATCTTAAATCAGTATTTCTGACTATGGATTTTCAGAAACTAAGCTGAAACGATAGGATTTATATGTATTTACTAAATTAAATTCATGTCTAACTCAAAGTCTAAGTTCAAACACAACACTGTGTCACATTTGTGCCAACACAACAGAGAGTATTACAGAAAGTCCATTTTTTTTTTTTTTTCTTTCTTTCTTTCTTTCTTTCTTTCTTTCTTTCTTTCTTTCTTTCTTTCTTTTTTTTTTTTAAGCCTAATTGTCTCTACTTTTTGCCAATTCTTAGTCTCTAGTCTATAGTGAAATCTTGAAGAGTTTGGGATGAAAATTGAAAATTTCCTTGAGGAAATTTCAAACACAAAGTGTTTGTACTGAGTTGTACTGAGAAATAAAACCACACATTCACTCAAGTTTAAGTTTCGGTTTAAATTCAGTGGTTCACGTTCGCCCCACACCTCCAGCGTCCTGGGTTCGAGTCTCGCTCCCGCTCACTGTGTGTGTGGAGTTTGCATGTTCTCCCCATGCTTGGTGGGTTTCCTCCGGGTGCTCTGGTTTCCTCCCACAGTCCAAAGGCATGCTAGGCTGATTCTAGTCTCTAAATTGCCCGTAGTGTGTGTGATTGCGTAAGTGAATGAGTGTGTGCCCTGTGATGGGTTGGCACTCTGTCCAGGGTGTATCCTGCCTTGGTGCACGATGATGCCTGAGAGTCACAGGCTCCCCGTGACACGAGGATAGATCGGATAAGCGGTACAGACAATGGAAAAAAAAAAAATTATCCCTGATAAGCAAGACAGAGGTGACAATTAAAAAGAAAACCTCTCTGAGATGAGATGAGGAAGAACCCTTGAGAGGAATCAGACTCAGAATGGAAGCCATCTTCATTTGGGTGACACCGGAGAGTGTGATTATATATGCTGTCTTTTCTATAAATGTGTGCAATAGAATCAAAAAGTGCAATTATGTAACCAGGAAATTAATTCTTGTCATGAGTTATCAGCTGTTCACTGATGGAGACTTGAGTGCAAAAAAATTGCAGTTCTAAAGCTTCTTGAGGGGTTCTGTGTGGTACCATCCACAGCAATCTTATGTATCTCAGGCTGTTCGTGTGGGTTCATCCTCAGCAGCACAGAGCAGCTTCACAGTGATGAGAGCTCACTGGTTGGTTGTGAGCTGTACCTTGATGGTCATTAAATGTAAGATAATGTAACTAAAGTCTGGAAATTAAACTAAAAAAATAAAATTTAACTAAAAAAAATGAATAAAAGCTGTTTGACCAGGTCCACACTGAGACCAACCATCAAACTTGAAGTTAGCTGATAAAGTACTATAATTAAACAAAACAAAGCAAAACCATTTTGTCCATGCTGATTACAAACAAATCTATAAATCGTTATACATTTTTTCTCTCATCTCACATCAGATAAATGAGTTTCTGACCCCAATAAGAAAGGAACCCACATCAGTTTTGTGTTTCAGTCAGCTGTTGGTCTACATTTTGGCCTCAACAATCCCAAAAAACCTGCAAACTCCTGGAGGGACTGATTCTGATTAATATGTCACTCTATTCATTTCTAACCATTTCTTAGTCATAGATGAGCATTTTAATCTAAAAAGAAAAATCATCTTCAACCTCACAATGCAGAAGATGAAGCTTTTGTGTAGCACAGAGCTGTGGAATACTCCAGGCTCTTAATCAGAGGCAACGAAGCAACAAAGCAATGTACAGCGCTTTGGCTCTGAATTAGCAATGAGTGAGTTAACAGCAGGTCTGAGTGCTGTGGAGAAATTAGCTGTGTCTTTAAAGAGCTTGGGTCTGATGTATTTTTGTTCTAACTCAGAGCAGGAAAGTGTGTGTGTGTGTGTGTGTGTGTGTGTGTGTGTGTGTGTGTGTGTGTGTGTGTTGAAGCATTGAGTGTGTATTTATGGAATGAAATAGGACAGTGTTATACAATCCCACTAGCGCTCAGCTCATGCTAGGCTTGACTAACCCATTTCTCTCTTTCGGTCTCTTTCTCTCGTTTTCCTGCTCATGACTCTTCATTCTGTTACTCTTTCTGATCAAATTTCTTTCTTTCTTTCTTTCTTTCTTTCTTTCTTTCTTTCTTTAGTTCCTTCCTTTCCCCACTTGTCTTCTTCTTGGTGCTCCCTCAGACCCTCTATTTCTTCTTCTCACTTCTTTCTCGTCTCTCACAGTATTGTCTGAGGTCGAAATCAGCTTGGGTTGGGCAGATTGGAACAGACAACGGAGAGGGTGAAAGAGAGAGAGAGAGAGAGGGGAGAGAGAGAGAGAGAGAGAGAGAGAGAGAGAAAGAGAGAGAGAGAGAGAGAGAGAGAGAGAGACAGCATGCTCAGTGCTGCCTAACCGCATCAGTGCTGACCTAGAAATGGAGAGAGAGAGAATTAAGGAGAGAGCACAAAGAAAAGGAGAAGGTTATTGGGAGGACAACACTGTAGTGACTGTAGATAAATGTGTCCATGTGTGTGTGTCCGTCTGTGTGTGTGTGTGTGTGTGTGTGTGTGTGTGTGTGTGTGTGTGTGAGACAGGGCATGTGAGGTTAGTATATCACACAACACTGCACCTCATTTTCATACTCACTCTTGTACAAAGCTGCGGGGTTCCATGGGGAGTTCACTTCATCTGATTTTTGTGTGTGTGTGTGTGTGTGTGTGTGTGTGTGTCAGTCAGGCTCAGTCGTGCTTTATCAGACTTGATAGACTGGCCATTAAAGTTGCCATCACAAAATGCAAATGGTGCAAGTGAGCTGGAAATCTTATTTGCTTGCTAGCTGTTGCACCTGATGCAGTTCTGCTGTAGATCTGACTCTCATTACACACGTACACACTGCTGGAATCAGTCCTGAACACTAACAGTATTAGACTGGTCTGGACAAAAATCTCCAACATAGTGGACATTTACCTCAAGTCAGTTTTTGTATATGAATATAAATAAATATAATTAATGTATTATATACAGTGTATACTGTTCATTTTCAGTAAATATGCCCAAGAAAAGCTTTCTTTAATTGACCTAAAGTTAAAGAAATTCCTAACCATGTTCACCATGTTCATGTCCCACTCCCGAGCTCCTAGCGTTCTGGGTTTCCAGTGTGACCATGTCTTCTTTCCAGACATGCCTGATCCATTCAGATACTCTACCCCTGGTTGGAGTCTTGTCGCTTGGTGGTGCTCACTGATGCTGTCGATGGATCTGTGTGGACCGCCTGTGACCAGGAGACAGCCTTGGACAGAGCCACTTGGAGACTATCACACCATCACGAATCTGCCGTTACATCTGTCAGCTTGTGACAGCAAGGAATTAGTGTGTATAATGAACTCAGAAACTACATTTACCTACTAGTTCCTCATGGGCCCTTGGTTGCTATTGTAGAAAGGACATTATCAACATTTACATTATTTACTGCCCAGTGTCACCTAAATGAGGATAGGTTCCCTTCTGAGCCTGGTTCCTCTCAAGGTTTCTTCCTCATATCATCTCAGGGAGTTTTTCCTTGCCACCATCGCCGCAGGCTTGCTCATTAGTAAGAAAATAGGTACTTTACTTTAAACTTTATTTTTTTTTTTCCTTCTATGTGTCTATACTTCTGTAAAGCTGCTTTGAGACAATGTCTATTGTTAAAAGCGCTATACAAATAAACTGAATTGAACTTGCCACTGTTGGATATTTGAGTTCTCCAAAATTCTCCAAAAAAATGGACACTTTAAAGAATACTTCAAAATGCAAATATGATTCTGAAGCTTATGGCCAGAAAAGTATACAAAAGATATGAGATTTGTGCTGTTTTAACTTTGTAAGAATTACTTTTTAGACTTCATAATAATAAAAACATCCCTTGTTTGTGCCACAGTGTATCTGGAATGTTTTTTTGTTTCAGGCGTCAGTTCACTTATTTAAAACCTGCAATGAGACCTTGCCCCAGAGTAACAGAGCTGCTCTTCACCATGACTTTTCCAGCTCACACAGCATAGAGCTCCCTGGGTGGGTGGGCCAGCTGAAGACGCGTACTCTTTACCATAATCTTTCCACTGCCTTAAAAGTGACACTTCAGAGACCCCTACTGGTGCTGACTGCTGAACTGTGTGTACTGTTGCAGATCTGTCTAAGGAACTATTTATCTGCTAGTCCTTTTATAGCATAAGTCATTACAGAGAAACGTTTTTTGATTTATTGTACTGCTTATTCCCACTCGGATGGCACTCTGAGCGTTATGTTAGCACTGGGGTTATATACCTACCAAAACTCAGACTAGTGCAAAAAAAGAGGTTTTCACCTCTGCAAATCATATTTGTGACGTATATCTATAAAAAATGTAACAAAGGTGGATTTTCTGTAAATGGGAACAAGAAGATTTCTGTCTTTCTGTTTGCCTGTAGTAGTAGTAGTAGTAGTAGTAGTAGTAGTAGTGGTAGTAATAATAATAATAATAATAATAATAATAATAATAATAATAACAATAATAACAACAACAACAACAACAGTAATAATAAAGCACTTCTGCATCAATTGGTGTTTTTTATTATTATCATTATTGTTGTTGTTATTTTAAATCTGTAAATAATTTCAAAAGATTTTTGTGTAATCTTGTTGAATTGGGCAGTCTCCAAAAACTGTACCACAATTACCTTATAAGTTCAAAATCATAGCATAATTCACTACTCTCAGAATGAATCATCAGATCAGCACGGTACGCCTGGCCTTGCACTCATTGTGAGTGAAGGACAGCATGATTCTTCTCAGTTAGTGCCAGCCAATATGGACATCTGTTGGGTCTGTTAGGTCGTAAACAAACCAGAAGAGTTTGTTTCTCCTCCAGACATGAAGTCTGCAATGATGGGAATGTCTGCCTGCTTTGATGGGAATGTTTATGGCAAACATGGAAATTGTGTTTGAATATATTTAAGCATTCTGCATTTTGTTTTGCACTGGAAGCTTGTGTAATGGAGGCTAACCAGTAAGGGATGCTTATAGTTGCCAATTTAGCATCCTCATCACACATCATTGTCTCTGTAATGGCATTTGTACTTTATAAAATACAGAATAATGCAGAATTTATGAAGAATAAATTACACAGCAACTTTAAAATATGTTCTGAAGATGAAAGAGATTCAATGTGAAAATTTTAGCTGCATCCCAAATGATGTACATTACAGCAGTGGTTTTCAAACTTTTTTAAACGCTACCCTTTTGTTCCTTATTAAATTGACACAACCCACATATATACAACCATTCATTCATTCATTCATTCATTCATTCATTCATTGTCTACCGCTTATCCGATCTATTCTCGGGTCATGGGGAGCCTGTGCCTATCTCAGGCGTTATTGGGCATCAATGCAGGATACACCCTGGACGGAGTGCCAACCCATCGCAGGGCACACACACACACTCTCATTCACTCACGCAATCACACACTACGGACAATTTAGAGATGCCAATCAACCTACCATGCATGTCTTTGGACCGGGGAAGGAAACCGGAGTATCTGGAGGAAACCCCGAGGCACGGAGAGAAAATGCAAACTCCACACACATGGCAGAGGGGGGGAATCGGACCCCCAACCCTGGATACTCGGTGGAGAGGCTAATCCAGAACGAAGATAATTTACTGTCATAAAAAAAATCATAAATGGTGCTTTTTGACTTCCGCCTGCTCATGTTCAGCATATTGCATTGCATTTATAACAACTCAACAAAGCTGTTTGTGTGATCATTTCTACATGCAAGATATTAAATCTTCCCTTGCTTGGTAGCAACATGTCTTGTCAGGCTGATTACATTTTTTTATTGTATGAAGTACATTTTTGTTTAAACTATACCTTTAAAGCCAGCAGTTTTGTCTGGGTGCTGTGTGGCTGTTGGATCATCAAAAATGTATTAGCCATTTTTGTATTAATATTTCACACAGGTGGAGTCTCCATCACCAATACAGCAGCTAGCATGCAGGAACCGCAGACAGAAGGCTGGTGAGGTGGTGGTTTACGGTCAGGGGGGGTTGGGGGTCCAATGTAAAAATAAATAAATAAATAAAGGTACAGTATGAAATGAATAATAAATGAATACAAGTAATTCTATTTTAGGTGCCATGACTGCTGCCCTTACCCACTTTTAAACAGCATTAGGTCAAATAAATCTCGTTAGTAATGGCAGTATCCTCTTTCTCAGTGAATACACATACAGAAGCTTCTGACCTGAGCGTTACCTTCTACCATGCAGACAGAAGCCTGGAGTACTAGGGTCACAAGATTAAAGTTTAAACTTCACTGAGTGATTTCCCACATGACACACTTCATTTATCCTGAAACTGAAAGTGACATGACATGTCCTGCATTGCACAGACATTTTAGCTTGCACAAAGCTGGATAAAATGGGAAAGTTAGAGATCTTCTGCCAGAGAGAAATGTCAATTTAGCATCATCTCTAGAGCTCTATGTCTGGCTCTACTGCTCTCTTAAGGCCATTTGTATGGTAAATAGTGCTGAAGGCACATTTTAGCATGTGTGTTTTCAGAACAGAGTGTGTGTGTGTGTGTGTGTGTGTGTGTGTGTGTGTGTGTGTGTGTGTGTGTGTGTGTGTGTGTGTGTGTGTTTATGGGTGTGTGAGAGTCAAGACATCGACGCATAGGCTACATTTCTGAGACATGTGACAGTGTTTTCAATATATGTGCCATGTCTTTGACACACCCAAACATGCTAAGATACTGTGTCTGAAAATCACACACAAGAGAGAGAGAGAGAGAGAGAGAGAGAGAGAGAGAGAAAAGAGAGAGAGAGAGAGAATATGTAGCTATTAAATCTTTTTTTCACCTGAGAGCACCATCTGGTGATAGACTGGTGAAATTGCGCATGTAGGAATACTGAAATGAGTCCCTCAAGAATTTCAGGGAGGATTTTTTAATGACTGTTGAAGCCAAAAATGCATGATTTTGCAGCAGTTTTTTCTTTGTGGAAAACTACTTGAATTGTGATGACACATATGTAACATAATGTTTTGCAGATTAGAAAAAGATCTAATGAAATCCAAACAATTGTAGTGTTATTCTTGCTGTTGTGTTATACAATAAATGAGACTACAAAAACTATTATGTATAAAATACTAAATTATATATGCTTTATATAGCTATATTAATGATATAACTATAGAATTTTAAAGTTAGTATGTGAAAGCTAACTAGCTATCTGTGGAGAGTAGATTTATTTTGTCAGTAGTGCATTATGATGCTGATATTAGTCATTATAAGTCGGTAAATGGTGAATGTAACAGATCCTGTGCCTGCTGTAGCCTCAGAATCCTGTTCTGGCTGAAAGGAGCAGATCCTGATGTGGTCTGTTGTGGGCTGTTGTAGCATGTAATGCATTCTGAGATGCTTTTCTGCTCACCACAGTTGTTCAGAATGATTATTTGAGTTACCATAGCCTTTCTGTCAGACTGAACCAGTCTGGCATTCTCCTCTGACCGCTCTCATCCAAGACATTTCTAGCCACAGACCTGCTGCTCACTGGATGTTTTTAGTGGAGATCAGCAGTTTCTGAATAATATAAACTAGCCTTTCTGGGTTCAGATCAGCCATGCCATGGGTAAAGACACTGTGAGATCAATATTTCCCATTAACATACCGATGTGATGTTTTATGTAAACATTAAAAGCAGCTCTTGACATATAGCTGCATGATTTTATGTATCACGCTGCTACCACCTGATTGGCCAAGTTGTTAATTGTCTGAATGAGCAACTGTGGTCCTATTAAAGTAGTCAGTGAGAGTACACAGGCAGGAATGTATGTATGTACAGAAAGAGTGAGAGAAAGAGTGCCATGCAGAGAGAAGGAGAAATGTATGTAAAAAAAAATGCACTGAATATCAATGTATTTATAGATGCAAAGAATATTTGATTGACTCAGTTACATTTGATGTTGCTATTGTCATTTATTGTGACTTATTTGCACTGGTCTATAAAAACACTGAATACTACAACCATTAAATATTTGTCTTTAAAAAAAGTAGTCTTTATCAATCAAGCAATAAAACCTTAATCATAGTGTGTTATTAAAATATTCCAGGTCTTTTTGTCAGCTAGAATGCACGATATAGAAATATTGCAAATAGAGAATAACACATGCCTGCTTTTAATTTTACCTTTTCTTGTGTGATATGACATTTTAGAAGTGGGACAAAGATGTTGTATAGAAATGCCTGGTGCATCTGACCAATGTATTGTCCAGGAACTATGATAATATGAGTTATTGAATGATACAATATTCTACAAACCTCGGTTCACAATATATCCAAGTCGATTCAGTAGATGAGTGGTGAGGTGTCACTACTGAACTCTAGATATTCATAGACATAATACTATGAAAGCCTGTCACTGTCAAAGGGAACACACACACACACACACACACACACACACACACACACACACACAAAGAGAGAGTACACTCATCAGTAATATCATTACTAAAAAAGCAATCCATTATTACAGCAGGCTGTATGTGGCTATTGGTATTATGCTCACCTCCACAGGGCCTAAAGCAGCACCAGGTCACAGAGGCATCTCATTTAAGAGCTTCTGTGTGTGTGTGTGTGTGTGTGTGTGTGTGTGAGGCCGATCGATCCAGCCATTGCTAGCACCAGGCCCTGAGAGACAAGAAGCAAAGAGAAAGGGAGGGGGATTGAGTGAGAGAGAAAAACAGAAAGAGAGAAAGAGGGAGAGCAATGCAGAGGGAAGGAGAGAGAGAGAGAGAGAGAGAGCGAGAGAGAGAGAGAGAGAGAGACTCACAGCTATTCAAGCTAACTCGTTATGTCCAGGGCTTATTGGAAAGCAGTCCGACTAAGGCCCGGTACTGAAATTAGTTATTGATCTAGCCCTCCCATCCCCAGCCTCCCTCCATCCCTCCCTCCTTCCTCCACACGTTAGGCTTCAGAACCGCAAAACCCCCTTCTGCTGATTCTTACTCTTTCATTTGTTCCTTCTTTCTCTAATCCGTTCTTCACCACTCTATATATTTATACAATTTATTCACCATGCATCACCCTGGTCCTTTGTTTCTAGAACTGACTTCTATACTTCCTTTCTCCATCCCTCTCTCTCTGTCTCTCTCTCTCTCTCTCGCTCTCTCTCTCTCTCTCTCTCTCTCTCTCTCTCACACACACACACACACACACACACACACACACACACACACACACACACACACACACACACACACACACACACATCCTACCTTCCATTTTCTGCTTAGTTCTGCTTTCTCTTCCACAGACCTCCATCTCCATCCACCTTCTCATCTCACATCTCTGTTTAGGCTTATACTTTGCCTTTCAGATTAATTTCAGTTAACAGATTATTTTCCATGCAAATACACTTCTTTTTTTCATCTCTTCCTTTTTTCCTGGCTGCATCAATGCTGTCACCACGCACAAAACACCAGCTATGATTAAAAGAAGAGAGAGACAGAGAGAAAGAAAGAGAAAGAGAAAGATGTGCACAGAGAAACACACATAAATCAAAAGCCATATTTGCATTCCAGCTTTAAACACAGAGCATTTGCACTCAGGTATAACAGTACATAATCATCTTCATAGTCTTAACATTACTTACAATGGAAATAGTTAAATAATAGTGAATATAAAATTAAAAGAAATGTCCACTTCCAGAACAAAAATCTACAAATAATTTACTAGCCCCCTTGTCATCCAAGATGTTCATGACTTTCTTTCTTCAGTCGTAAAGAAATTATGTTTTTTTGAAGAAAACATTTCAGGATTTTATTCCATATAGTGGAGGCTTTCTTTCTTCAATCCTAAAGAAATTATATTTTTTGAGGAAAACATTTCAGGATTTTTCTCCATATAGTGGACTTCAATGGTGCCCGCGAGTTTGAACTTCCAAAATGCAGTTTAACTGCAGCTTCAAAGGGCTCTAAACGATCCCAGCCGAGGAAGGTTATACACAAAGTTATACAAAGTTAAACAAAAAAAATGACACAAAGACATATATTTGTGTCATTCCACACGCAACAACTTCGGAGCGGTCCTCCTTCTCCACACTAGCAAACGCTGGGTCTGTAGTTCCGCCTACGTTGCACGTGACCTTTCGACGTGATTACGTAGTACGTAGAGTCGTGGACATGCATCTGAGAGCTAGTGCTAGATGAGCTTTTGTGGTTAAAAAGTATACAATTTTTATTTTTCTAAAAAAATGACTGATCGTTTCGCTAGCTAAGAGCCTTCTTCCGCGGCTGGGATCGTTTAGAGACCTTTGAAGCTGTATTTAAACCCCATTTTGGAAGTTCAAACTTGCGGGCACCATAGAAGTCCACTATATGGAGAAAAATCCTGAAATGTTTCCCTCAAAAAACATTATTTCTTTACAACTGAAGAAAGAAAGACAAGACAAGGTGGTGAGTAAATGATTTGTAAATTTTTGTTCTGGAAGTGAAGTTCTCCTTTAAGGCCAGTAATTAATGTGTTGGTTTAGACTGTTTAGTTCTGATCATGATGTTTCACATATAAATCACATTTATTCAAATCAAATGTATTTAAACCAGACACTTTCTCAGAAACTCTGCATAAAAGTGAAAAACAGGTAGAAATACATATTAGTTCAGTTTGTGATATCAATAATATAAGCTCCACAGCTTTGGACCAATCATGTTTGAGATTAGAGAATAACATTATATTAATATTTTTAACAAGGACCTGCAGGCTAAGCTAGCTAAGTAACTAATTTAGCTAGTCTTAGTGAAGAGCAAAATATGATTGCCATGGTCCTGGTATACTTTTACAGGTCTGCGTTCTGCTTAATAGAAATATGAAAGAGATGATAAAATAGTATATTCATTACTATTCATTACGGTCTCTTAGTTAGTAACCCTAACAGGGTTGGGGGTTCAGTTGTGTGGAGTTTGCATGTTCTCATGTGCTAAAACATAGATATAGCAGTTCTGCTGTTTTAAGAAACAGGAAGGAAGCCATGGAGCTGTTGAAGGGCAAGGCTTACTCTGCTTAATAGCTGGCGTATATGGGCGTTTGCAACTAGTGAGTTGTTTAGGCTGTGGTTCTTGGGTCAGAGTCAGCTCTGAATCAGGGTCTCAATCTAAATTTCCACACAAAGGGATGTCTGAACTGAACACTGCTTCCTTAAGATGGGTCCTGAGACAGTAAACACACAGCTGGCACTCATCTTCAACTTCTAGAAGTTCCAACATAAGGTTCAGGAACCGAATCTTGCAGCGTGGTTTGTAGGGCACTTCTTGCTGGAGCTGTGTACTAGCTGAACAAGCTATCATAGCAACTAAACTGAGAGAAGTGTGTGTTAAGGTGAGGAAAACTTTCAAACACACTGGCATTATGTAACCAAACGACACTAGTCTGGCTGAAAGTGGGAGTTTAAGGGAGAATAAAAGGTGTGACAGAAAGAAACTGACTCCAGTCTCAGTGAACAGCACACTGTATAGTGAGCGAAACCCACTCGACTGCATTTGCCACAGGCCACTAGGCAGTAGAGTGTAGAATGTAGAAAACTGAGCCAAATGCAAAGGTTCTATTTGATGCATCATCTTGACTGCTCTAGTGACACTAGCCACAGGCCTGCTAGTCAGTTAGCCTGCAGGGCTAGTCAGGTAGACTGCATAGCAAGTCAGGTAGACTACATGGCTAGTCAGGTAGGCGGCAGGGCTAGTCAGTTAGACTGCAAGGCAAGTCAAGTAGACTACCTGACAAGTCAGGTAGCCTGCAGGACAAGTCAGGTAGACTGCATGGCAAGTCAGGTAGAGTGCATGGCAAGTCAGGTAGACTTCATGGCAAGTCAGGTAGACTGCAGGGCTAGTCAGGTAGACTGCAGGGCAGGTCAGGTAGACTGAAGGGCAGGGCAGGTAGACTGCAGGTTAGGAAAGGTAGACTGTAGGGCTAGTCAGGTAGACTGCAGGGCAAGTAAGGTTGACTGCAGGGCAGGTCAGGTAGACTGCAGGGCTGGTCAGGTTGACTGTAGTGCTAGTCAGGTAGCCTGCAGGGATGGTCGGGTAAACTGCAAGACAAGTCAGGTAGACTGCATGACAAGTCAGGTAGACTGTAGGGCAAGTCAGGTAGACTGCAGGGCAGGTCAGGTAGACTGAAGGGCAGGTCAGGTAGACTGCAGGGCAGGACAGGTAGACTGCAGGGCAAGTCAGGTAGACTGCAGAGCAAGTAAGGTTGACTGCAGGGCTGGTCAGGTAGACTGTAGTGCTAGTCAGGTAGACTGTAGTACTAGTCAGGTAGACTGCAAGACAAGTCAGGTAGACTGTGGGGCAGGGCAGGTAAACTGCAGGGCAGGGCAGGTAGACTGCAGGGCTAGTAAGGTAGATTGCAAGGCTGGTCAGGTAAACTGCAAGACAAGCCAGGTAGACTGTAGGGCAAGTCAGGTAGACTGCAGGGCAGGCCAGGTAGACTGCAGGGCAAGTCATTTAGACTGTAGGGCAAGTCAGGTAGACTGCTGGGCAGGTCAGGTGGACTGCAGGGCAAGTAAGGTTGACTGCAGGTCAGGTCAGGTAGACTGCAGGGCTGGTCAGGTACACTGTAGGGCTAGTTAGGTAGACTGCAGGGCAGGTCAGGTATACTGAAGGGCAAGTCAGGTAGACTGAAGGGCAGGTCAGGTAGACTGCAGGGCAGGTAAGTTAGACGCAGGACATATGGAATTCTTACATTTTTTTTTACATTTACAATTCTTAAGTAAGGGGAGTCATTTGTATGACTTCTTGTTTAATGTTTCATGATGGTGTGCAATGGGTTATTATAATCAATGCCTTATCAGTATATATGGAGCAATGATGTCATTCAAATGCAAATAGACACAATACACAAATTCACAAAAATGTTTTTACTTTACTTTCAGAGAAGGATGGGACATATTTATACAGCACTACTATGTATTAGTATTGGCCTAACTGAATAAAACCAGACTTTCAAAGGACTGGAGGAATTTTTTTTCCATTGTCTGTACTGCTTATCTGATTTGTTCTCAGGTCATGGGGGGCCTGGTGTCATCGGGCGTCAAGGCAGGATACACCCTGGACACCAACCCATCACAGGGTACACATACACATTCATACACTACAGGCAATTTAGAGACTCCAAGAAGAGCCTAGAGCCTAGAAGCATGTCTTTGGTCTGTGGGAGGAAACCCACCAAGCATGGGGAGAACATGCAAACTCCACACACACACAGTGAGCGGGAGCAAAATTCGAACCCAGGATGCTGGAGGTGTGAGACAAACGTGCTAACCAATAAGCCGCCATGCCACCTCTGGACTGGAGGAATGTTACTGAAAATAGCTCACCTTGGTCTGAGCACTTGAGCTGAGAACATCATGAAAAAATGTATGGTAAATAATTGTTTTATACAAGATCTCCTCCTTGCTCCTTTCAAACTTGTGTACACAGAAATGACGTATGCAATTGTGCAATCGATCCACAGTTTGGAAAGTGTTCTTCTACGTCAAAGCAAACCTGTGATTATGTTTCCCTCCCTCAAACAAGCCCAGAATTGGTCCTGGGTGCAGATTCAAGTATTTGGGCCAAGTGTGAAAACGCCCTAAGTGCTGTGGAGATCCAGCCTTTCCACTGACAGGTTGAAACAAGCTTGCCTCTTTCCTGTCACTTCAGTTATTTTGATTAGAGAGAATTCACTCCTGTTGCCACAATGCCTGGATTACTGTACAAGATGGTAATGGCTTCCTGTAAGATTATAGAGTGCAACATTTAAAACATAGAGATAAAATTGATGCTCAGGCATGCAGTTCCCATGAGCTTTTTATTATTTTATTTTCAAAAGAGATGAATAATTTGAACCGGGAGACAAATAAACTGAAAATTGTAAGAGTGAGTGTGAGTCTTTGGACTCCTGGCACAAATCATTGCTTTTCAGTTTGATTTGTAAGCAGTTTTAATAACTAAGATGATGTTATTAATTTTTAATTAATTAAAAATATTTCCAGTATTACTAAGTTATTCTTTTCATCCAGTGGTTAGTTTGGGAATGGCACCTGTGCACTGTTGAATTAGTGGTTGAGGTCTAATCTTTTAATTGATAAAAGGCTAAAGGTTAATTCACTTAGTCAGTTAAAATTAAACCTTGACCAATGTGATGATTCACTATTGCAGTTTCTTTCACAACTGCATGGGGAGGAATCCTAACCAATGGATCTAGAAACAAATGGTTGGATTTTTATACATTTAAGTTGACAGTTCATCCAGCTAACTTTTAATAACAGCTGGATTCCTGTCAGCGCTGTAAATACTATAGTGTGTGTCTGAGGAGGCATTTCAGTGCTGTGACTCTGCTGTCTCTGTGTTTTCTGTTTTCTCTCTGTTCGTCTCTTGTGACTTACATTCCATGTGGTCATGTGAACAGAAGCATGTGATACCTAGCGTCACTGTCACAGCAGACATTTCACAAGAACTTTCACAAAAACCACAGGCATAGTACAGGCTCTGAAGGTGAGGCTTAGAATGCATGAAACAATTTTCAATACAATTTCAAGACTTATTTTAAAACTCAAAAAAAGAAAAACCTTAATTGTAACCGTTTATTTTGGCTGTTTTGTGACTATTGTATTGTCTCTCATACTGTAGAATTGCTGTAAAATGAATGAAATAAAGAAAGATACTATTCCAAATACAGGGCATCTGAATATCTTTGAGTGAATATGAGAAGTTGGAATGTCAGCAAAAGCCTTTGTACCATCACACACAGAGTACCACAAAGTACTAGTGGTACCAAAAAAAACCCTCTTAATATTAGGCTTTTTCAATCAGTAACCAGTCCCAAAGATTTTTGGTATCTATTCAAGATTGGTACCACCAGGCACTAATGCTACTTGAGGGTGGGGCAAACACATGCCATACCAGCGGTGTCCAGTCTTATCTGTAAAGAGCCAGGGTGGGTGCAGGTTTTCATCCCAACCAAGAAGGAGCCACACCTGAGACTACTGAAATCCAAGATCTGATTAAGGTGGAATCAGGTGTGCTGGAATGAAATCCTGCACCCGCACTGGTCCTTTGCAGATAAAATTGGACCCTTGTGCAATACAATCACAGATGGCACAGTGGCGCAGGGGATAGCGTTGCTGCCTCACAGCTCCGGGGTCCATGTTCAATCCTGAGCTTTGGTTACTGGATGCTGCCCTGTGATGGACTGGTGTTCCATTCAGGGTGCCTTGGGGGCAGTGCCTCTGGAACATGCTCTGGATCCACTGCAACTCTTACCAGTATAAAATGGTGAATGAATAAATAAAAAACTAAATGAATGAATTACTCCAGCGATGAATAAAAATGTAAACTCTTTGGAAAATCCTGTTGAAACCACAACATGAGACTTCTGCTGTATTACCTTTATGCTGTCTGATGTCTACTTCACATGGATTCATAATTCATGTTCCTGCAGGGCTAAAAAATGCATGGATGCTTCATGTGTTTTGACTTTTGTCTCAAACCAGTCCTCTGACGAGCTTTAAATAACGGCGAGACTGTTCCGGAGCTGAGAAGGAACATTGCAGAAACAAAGGCCACATTCTCCAGGCAGACGGGAAGTAGCAGCCCCAGCGCCCCTCCCTCTCCCTCTCCCTCTCTGCATCCCCCATCCCTCTTTCCCAACCGCCCGACTGTTTGTGTTCTACTCACATGGGCTGGGAACACGGGTGAGGCAGAGAGGGAGTGAGGGAGAGAGAAGGAACGGGGGATGGGAGAGGGGGAGTTAAAGGAACAAAGGAGGAATTTAAATGGCACCCCCCCTTCTCTCCTCTCCCCTCACCCCTCTCGCAAAACCCAATTGCTCATGAGCCCCCCTTTCATGTGTCTGACATGGTGGGGGTTGCTCACCCGACTAGTGTCGAGTCTTTAGATAAGATTCGGTATTCACTATGTGTGTGTGTGTGTGTGTGTGTGTGATGTTTGTGGTTGAAGTGAGATCTGGAAGCTAAGGAGAATGGGGAGTGTTTACACTATCACATAAGCAAAAGGAGATCCCCTGCTTGCTCTCCCGCCCACAAAAAAGGCCCTAAACTGCTTCTCAGGTTGTACACCTCAACACCTGGCACTGAGCCTTGTCTATGTTACTGTGTTATATTTTAATAGTTCAGCTCTGAAGTCCATGTAGAAGTCAACATAGGTCCTTCATACCAAGGCTTCAAGACTCTGTTCTATTGGCGATATGCATTCTAGTTGGTTCTAGAGGAGCCAAGTCCTTTTAATAGAAATGCCTATTATTTAGAAAACACAATCATGTGTTTAAAGACTTATGATGCCCTTCATTCATTTCAATAAGAAATCATTTTTTCTGCCACAGGAATGATGATCACTATTGCTTTGGAAGGAAAGACATTCTACTGCAGCATTCATTTGGTTCTGTTTGTATTGTTCCTTAGGTTATGTGTGATGCAGAACTATAGAACTGTTGTCTTGAAAGTTAATTATATAAGACATAAGTAGAAAGGAAATACATTTTTTTGTTTATAATAAACAGCCACTGGAGGATTAACAGGAATTATATACGTCCTGGCCGCTCCTTCACTATTGTTTAATGATCGTGTGTTGTCTACGTCTTCATTCAGCTGACCAAACAGTGTGTCTGTGTGTGTGTGTGTGTGTCAGCAAGGTAGTCACTTCCTCCTGTCGGAAGCTATGCACCATCAGCCTTCATTTACCCCATCGCCCAATGACCTGCAGGAAGTGCGTCGCACACAAGGAAGTACTTCCAGGAAATGGACTATGTGGACAAAAATGGGGAAGGGTGGATGTGACATTCATAGACTTTTCTGAAGACACAACATCTCACACTTCCTCTGCTGTAAAGGTTAAAAACAGTGACTTCTGCTCTATCACATTTTCCTTATATTTAACGTAGATTGCTATGCTAATAGAAATGTGAACTGGAGCAACATGTAACAAAAAATCATGCTTGTTGGATTAAGAATCTGATGCAGACACATAAGAACGGAGGTTCTTTCCTACTGAAGATAAATCCAGTCACGGTGAACGCAGTTGCACCAACTTTCCTGTGGCAGTGCCATGCTTGTAAAGTGAGACTGTGTTGTGTAAGTTTGACCCTCAGCCACCAGGTGGCAATGTTAGTAAGGGCTCTTGTCTGTTTCAGCCCCAACCCAAGCACAGGGAACTCAACTTCTCTAGCCCTGAGAGTGCCAGAGAGAAGTGTGTGTGGCCCATCAAAAGTACATAAGCTGAGTTCAATAAATGGAAAAGCAGGTTGGAGGTAGGAGAAGAATGTTGAGAAGGGAAGAGAGTCATCCATATCTCAGGCTTGGGAGTGTTTTTATCATGAAATGGATTACAACACACTATTGGACTATTGAGTCTTATTGGAGTTTAGAAACTGCTTATAAACCAGTTTGTAGAATTTGGTCAAAAACATATAAATGAGGTCAGTATGAAAGACACATTCCCTTCAGTGTCACTGTGAAATTTTTATAGGCTCCTTCAGAATTCAGCCATCGGACATGAAAAGCATTTCTATTATGGCACAAATAGGCATCACATATATCTGCTGAAATCTTCTTTCAGCTCAGCACAGCGTACACAGCTTCTCAAGGACAGGCGCTTCAAGGTACCCTTGATTAACAAAGAGACAACCAAGGCAAGATGCTCTTCGTGATCATGTGCTTTTAGGGAGTTAGCGTTATCAGAATTATACCACCATGGCTTCTTTCAGGCTTCTTTCAAACCTCTTTCAGGTGTGGAGACACAGAGTAGAGTTTCATGTTTACTAGCAAGAGCAGGAGTTGTTATATAACCCGTCCTCACAGCATTTCACAAAAGGAACTAGCTTACTAGCATGAACAAACGGAAGGTTCTCCATGGTGTGTATGAGCGAGCTCACGGTGGAGTCAGTTTCCTCAGGGCGACCACTGTCATTTGAATTATATAGTTAATGTTACTTCTAATTTTCTTTCACGCTAAAGTCTAATTCCCCTCTGTGTCTCCGTACCCCTCCCTGATGGTGAGGGTGGCTGTAACATTTCCTTCTCTATCTCACCTCTCTCTCTCTCTCTCTCTCTCTCTCTCTCTCTCTCTCTCTCTCTCCTCTCTCTCTCTTTCCGTTTGGAGATTAAATGGGCATCCTGCCAGTTTTTCATATTTGCTGGCAGCAAAGGGGCCAGCTAACTTCCTGGAGGGGAGGGGCTTACTGAAAGGTTACATTTGCACAATGTGCCTATGGAAAAACACAGCATCGGGAAGAACAAGGTTGCCAGGTGCCCTGCTTTCTGGCAAAATTGTGCTACTTTTGAAATGCTTTCATTGGGTTCATTTATTTTTATGTTCTTGTGTTTGGGGTTGAGTATTATGTGTGTATTAGGTTAATTATATCTATATTAAAAAATATAAATATACATAATAGTCTATTTATACACAGAATAATTGATTTATACACAAATATACTAAGCTGACCCTAAAATCAGCACACACTTAGAAACAGCAAATATCCATTCTCTTTACTGGGACATATAGACTTTAAAAATCTTGCTAAATCTTGCAGCTAATATAAAAAAATAATCCCAAACTCTCTAACTAATCCCTACTAGACCAGCCATCATGCATACCCTGTCTTTGTTGTGTTTAACTAAGTTTATAGAATGCAGCTGTTCACTGACGCCCCCTTTCCTGTTCCTCAAGTGGATAAGTTCCTGTATGACCTGTGTCTATCTTACGAGAACCTGACAGATGTGTGCCTAGAGTAGGATGTATTGCCAGCCATGCAGGGTGGTCTATAATATGTGCCTCTCCTAATCCTGTGCTATGCATTTTACTGTGTATGTGAATTATGTGTAATATGTTGTGCTCTGTTTGACTGATTCTCAGAGTTATTCTTAACTCATGACTATATATGTAATGGTCTGATACTTTGTTAGATAATTTCTGAAAAACAATGTAAACCAAGTTTTTAATACTGCTTTGTTTAAAATGGTAGATTATTGTATGACACTGCTCTACAAAACATCCAATACATTAGACACTGTTAGAAGAGGTATACTTTGAGTTTTACTCTTTGGTTGGAGTTTGGGGTGGTTTTTAATGGCCTTTAGGTTGCTTTTGTCCTGCAGATCTGGCAACCATACAAAAGAGTCAAAGCAAGAGAGAGAGCGAGCAGGAAGGGAGGAGGGATGGGGGAACAGATAGGGTGAGAGAAAGGGAGGGGGATATTTGAGGCTTGCGAGAAAGAGAGAGAGAGAGGCAGCTCAGGCTAAACCAAACGACTCCGCCGTTCTGCTGTGCTCGGGTAATGGAAAAAGCCCTCCAGGGGAATATTCAGCATGCAAGAGTATCGAGTTGCTCTCCATCATTACAATGCTGCCTGACCCCCCCTCCCCTTCTCTCCTCTTCCATCTCTTTCCCTCTACCTCCTTTCCTCCTTTCCTCTCCTTCTCCTGCAACGGTCAAAGCCCCCCCCCCCCCCCCCCCCCCAACCCCCCAGCTTAGTTTTTCCCCACCTTTTCGTGTCTGTGAGAAATGAAAAGACTTTCTGGGAGGCAAGCTATGGGCCACGGGAGGGTGTTTGTACCATGCCTGTTTGAAATGGGCACATAGGTGTGTGTGTGTGTGTGTGTGTGTGTGTGTGCATGTGCGTGTATGTATGTGTGTTTGTACACGCATGCATATACTGAGCTGCCTGGCAAGTTTTTGGGAACAGTAGAGGGCAACTGTTTTGGTGTGCATGTGAGTTTTGAAGACATGCAGGTTAAACAAACACCCGAGGTTACGCCAGAGCAGGGACAGACAGACAGACAGAGACGAAGAGAGAGATTGGTAGAGAATGTATTTGTCTGATTCAGAAGACATCAGGGAACTGCTCTGGCACACACTTCATCTGACTGCTATTTGCATCTTTGTCCACAGATCATGTCAAGTTGAATATCATGCTTCAAAATCGTAAAATGATATGCAGTATCTTGTTTTTACTCTGAAAGGTATTTTATGGTCACTCATCCAAACTTCTGTAGCTTTGCACAGTCACAAAAATGGGAGTCAGCGGAACGTTGGGTTCGAGTTTATTTTTGCCCACACCTGGCGTTTTTACACCAAATATTTGAATCAGTGTTTGTGGGTGCTGCATGGTGTCACACATTACATGATGCAGTATGCAGAACCAATGAGCTGTGAACAGTCCTGCCCTTGAATACTATTATCTCCTGTTGGTGCTAATCCTGAGAAAGCATCAGAAACCATACAAAGAGAACTCATCAAAAGGAAGTCATCATAGGAAGTATGCCGGGGCTGGCAAGGTACAGTATATTTCTGCTTTGATCTGCCCCCTAGTGGAAAATCCTTCAGATGTACAAAATGGATAGAGATATGTACTTGAACAATGCCACTTGCACAGGTGCCATGTCCACAAGTGATTGCAGTCACATGTTAAGCTGGACTAACATGGTCTTCTTCTGAGACATAGACATCTAGCTAATACATATTCCAAATGTTAATGCAACTTACATTTACAGCATTTAGCAGACGCCCTTATCCAGAGCGACTTACATTTTCATTTCATTTTTTATACAACTGAGCATTTTTGGGGTTAAGGGCCTTGCTCAGGGGCCCTGATGAACCTGGGATTCAAACACACAACCTTCCGATCAGTAGGCCAATGCCTTAACCACTAAGCTACTACATCCCCTAACAAGTTCACTGGACAGGTGAAGAAAGTACAGCCCTATTTCGTATACATGAGCAAACTGATATCCAGAACTGACACTGGAAGTTCTCATGGACTCCGAACCACAGACAATACTGGCAATACCTCAGACAGTTTCTTGTATGTATCTTGTATGAAACTATGAAAAAATGACTAAAAAAGTATATTTTGATGGCTATAGATGTTGCTGATGGTCAGTACTAGTTGTCCTAGAACACTTGTTAAGCCATTCCTATGTTACAGATTATCTCCCCACACTCCCTCCAACTTTACCAAGACCTGAAGTGGTCTTTCTTTAGTTCATCAACATCTCTCTTATTGACATGGTCTGAGTTTCTCTTTTTTGTGCTTAAATATAAACAAATGCCAACTGGTTTAATAATAATTTAATATAATGTTCACAAAACACATTTTGTGGGTGCTGTATTGAATAAGCTTAGCGTATTCACTGATTTGCTGCAACTGCCTAGATAACATAATGGTTTCTGTTGGGCCATAGGGAAGCAGAAGACCATTTACCATTAATTCCTCTCTGGGTACAATCCTGTCTTTACTCAGCATTCTCAGCAAAGAAATGAGAATCTATATAGAAAGCCTTGATAAACTGTTTGTGCCAGGTATGTATGTCTCATGATTTCTTTAAGGTAAAAAAGCAACTTTTTTTTCTTCAGCATGTTTTTCCTTTTTTTTTTAAATAACAGAAATACAGAAGATGCAACCCAAAAAGAAAGTTAAAAAAAATTATTAGCTGCCACGTCCTTTTTATGTCTGTTTAAGTCTTACCACTTCAGCCACCCACCAAGAGAAGACCATAGTTTAGCACAGTACTACACACATAATCAAATACTCTGTGTCTCTCTCTCTCTCTCTCTCTCTCTCTCTCTCTCTCTCTCTCTCTCTCTCTCTCTCTCTCTCTCTCTCTCTCTCTCTCTTTTTTTGTGAGTCTTTGGGTTTATTTGATTCTTATACACAAGCTGTAAAGACCCAGTGCAGTGAGGAACCATAAAGTGGTCAGTAAAGTGTTAGGCAAAGTTTTGAGATGCCAAAGTAAGTAAGTGTAATTCCAAAGCAATGATTAGAATAACCAAGAACATTGAGGAAAAAAAGAAGAGAAGCAGTACTGATCCCTAATCCAACAACTAGTGTACCATATAATAGGGCCCTAACAGGCTACTCTGAAGTCCAAACTGCCCCAAACATGTCTGAGTGTACCACCATCCATCAGGCATGTGACAGGTTTTATTCCAGTGGAGGGACACAGGCTGTGTGCAACCTCATTTTAATCTCATTGCACTTCCTCTCTCCCTCCCTCTCTCTCTTCCTCCCTCCCTCCCTCCATCCATCTCTCACTCCCTCCCTCCTTCTACTCAATGTACGTGTCTGTTTCCCATACCAGACAGTGTCTAGACCGAAGCAATTATAGACACGGCTTGAGCGTCTTACTGCTGCCCGACGATTGAGGGCTCCAGCTCCAGTGCTGCTCTGGCAGGACACTGTAGGGGAGGGAGTTGGAAGTTGTGGGAGCAAAGAGGGGTCACTGCCAGGCGTTATCATCATGCAGGCCTCATTTCTCTTACCCATGTTTTTCTCTTACCTATAAACCTTACAAGAGCAAATAACAAGAGCAACTTTTTCTGTTATGTCTTGACTTCAGTACTGTCACTTTTGGTAATTGGGAGCATACTGATAAATTATAAGAGCTAAGCAGAGGACTAGCAGACCTGAGCAGAACAGTCTCTGTCCTACAGCAGAACAATTCAGTTTTGTATGGATGAACCAGAAAGGGAAACGACTGGAATGCTCTTGCTTTTCTCGGGTCTTTTCTTGAATGGTGGGAAGTAGGAATTGAAAATACACATTATGTTTTGTCAAGCAAAATGAGAGACTGATGCTCAACATACCTTTGAAAATATGCTTAGAAATACAGACAAATACATCAGAAAGAGATGCAGCTGGGCAGGGAAATGGAACAGATGTTTTTGTGTGTTACCTAAACTATCTGCCAAAGAGGTTTTAGAAGTCTTTTATATACATCAGCTAAGTAATGATGTCTGTAAATCGCATTGCCCACTGGTAATGTACATTAATTTAGTAAGTATTGCCCTGATGTCTTCTTGGGCATGTGCACACATGGGCCGTGGAGGAAGCAAGACCTTCCAACAAAGTCACAAAATGACTGTATGATGTAGTATGTGCAATAACTACCATTGTCATACAACAATCTACTGTCATTCTTCTTGCCAGCATTCCGCTAGTTTGAGTTTCAAAAGGCAGGGATACTGCCTGCACACATAACAAGCATACCATTTCACACCTCTGTACTAGCAGGGGCAGTAGCTATTATCTGGATAACATATACCACAATGTCATGAGGTGTTTGCAAATGACTGAAATTGTGATTTTGGAGCACCTGGAGATGATGCACTGTGATGCCTTGAAACAGTTGACCTGATGCTAAAATAACTGCCATCCACTCCTTGTACTACTATAGGATATGTGCTGTGCATAACATGGAACAGTCTGCAGGTTCACCCTCAAGGAACCTTATGAGGCTAAGTGAATGGTTAGTAAAATGGGTGACATGACCTTGGGCAGAAGTCCTTGATTTAACCACAATGGAATTCTGAATTATCTGGGCATCATTGCATGCAAGGTGAGCTTACTGCAAGGTCATTTTATTCCCTCACTCATTTTCTGAGGTGTTGCTATGATAGAGGCAATATTGAATTTTACCCATTTTGCTATTCTACTTTGGCTAAGAGAGAAGAAATTTGAAAGCAGCAGCTGTGATAACTTTATGAGCCCTTAGTTAGACCTGAGAACTTACAAGATGTGCACTTTTGTGTTTAGAATTGTTTTTGTGTTTAGAATTGTTTCCTGGACTGCTACTTTGAAGGCCTGAACCTGCAGTTCATGCCAGATGAGCAGGACTAGATGCTCTCTCTCTGTCTAGAACTAGATCTCTCTGTCCATTTGCCAGAATAGATCCATTTGTGGAAAAACCTGCAGAGATGTTCCAGACACTATAAGAGCAGCACTTGAAACCAACGTCTCACTCGACCTTTGTAATCTAGGACTGTAGCCTAATTGCTGAATTCATGGGTGTGGTCAGAATTAACAGCAGGGTGGAAGTGTGTGCAGACGGAAGTGTGTGTACGGACTAGCTGACTCCATCCTGGAGAATCATATTTGACAATGAGATGACTTTGATGAAGAGGTCTACCTGTGCCATGCCAAAAATTTCCCAAATCTGGGACTCTATGGTATTACATCTGTGTGCAAACACCTTGTTATTTGAATGGACCAGTATTGGACTGGTGTTAGAACCAAGGACTGTCTTTTAAACATTAAAAAATCAGTGAAACAAAAACCTTGAACAGGATATTAGTATCTAGTCAGAATGCCCCATGTCCATTTTTGGACAGCACTGAGTGTGGAATCTGGGGAATGGTCTGCAACAAAATGAACAACGGTCTCCAGCCCCATTTGAATTGAGTTGTGTTAAAAATCCAGTAACATGAAAAGGCTAGCTATGAGCAGTGCCTCAACATGTTACCAGTGCTTAGCAATAGTTAGTCAAGTATATGGCAGGGTGTAAGACATAAGAAGTGTGTGCAGAGGAAGTCCCACTCAGTGTTCAGTGCTGTACATGTCAGGCTGAACTGTGAGCTACAAGTGGTACAATGAAGGAGAACCACTTACCTGCATTAGCAGGCTTGCTCATTAGGGATAAATAGGGATAAATAGTTAAAAAATTAAATGATTCTTTTTTCCTCTACTTTCTGTTTTTCTATTTTTGTAAAGCTGCTTTGAGACAATGTCCATTGTAAAAGGCACTATACAAATAAATTGAATTGAAAATAAATAAATTGAACTGAATTAGCCATGTTTAGCCACAGGTACGCTAGTCAGAGAGGTGAGTTGGGGGAATCGAACTCTGGCACCTGTATGCATGTTAGCTAACATTACCACCTCAGTGTCCGAAGAGCATGACAAAGAAGGAAAGATTAACCATGCCACATATTCAAGGCTACATATTCAAGGGATGCTGATCACTAGATGGCAGGTGGTGTGAATGTTCAACCAGGACCCAACCTGGTGTGAGGACTGATTGAGCATCAAGTGTAATTCATAGCTATCTCATGAAGAGCGCTATTCATTTTCAGGTAAGAGGAGTGAAATATAACAATAATTTTGGTGGAATTATTTTCAACATTTGAAGTTATTAATCTCCAGGTTCTGTTAGTGATTCACTCATTAATGACCATATTTATTAATCACTGTCTATAACCATTAATGGTTTTGGTTGAAAATCATAAGGAACAAGGAAAAAACACTTCAGTATAAGTCACACCATTTACTTCACACCATTTTGGACAAAGAGGTACAAATAGGTACACTTTCATCTGCTCTAGCATTGGAATCCACACTAGCTTAAAACTGTGTCTTCAGTGGAAACCAGTTAAAATGATAAAGGAAACCAAAGACTAATTCCATAGGCTAGTTAAACTGGCCTTCATAATGAGGTTAAGACTCTGTATACAGTAACAAATCCAGATTCTGGATCTAAATGCTGGACCCAAGTTTGGTACCTAATTATATGTGGGGCCATTACCCCCTTTCACACCTTGCTTAAATTTCATAGCATGCTTACTACCTGCTTCATCATGATCATCACATGATTCCATTTTGGTTAAATCTATAAAGTCTAATACAAATGCATTTGTATTATAATTGATAAGTTTCAATTGGAAAATTTAATAAAAACCTACTACTGACATCCACAATGGTGGCTTTTCTTTGGTTCTATTATGTGGTAATGATAGGACACAAAGGGCAGTTGAGTAATTCATAAGGAACTGAATTTTGTATGTGAGCCCTTAAATATGTTGGTTACAAAAAGTGTAAATCAAGTACAAACTCCTTATTATTGTCTAATAATGGAATTAAATCTGCACTATGTTATCCATTTTTGTACACAAATTATGCTAAGAATTATTCATAGTACTTCCAAGTGGCCCTGGCCAATAAAGTGATTCTGACTTTGACAATTCTGCTAAAAAACCTAATACAATGTTACTACATAATTTAAATTATAATGTAGAATGAACATACTGAAGATACAAACATACATTTATAAACATTACTTCAAATAATGGGATCATTTTGCACATTCACCATGACCTACCCCAAGCAGACAAATGGTAGACAAATGTTTTTTATTCTGTGACTTTACAAATTACACAACATATGTTTTCTGTGGATTTTATCCTCTAGCTTTAGCATTTAGCATCAGGAGCTCTATAGACAAAGATTGCTCTTGTTCTATTACCATTGTTCTTTAACTTATCCTTCCTTCCAGCATCAAATCCCTCCATTAAACTATAGCAGTGCACACACACCTCCCCAGCATCCACACACCCAGCCCTGACATTATATATCCCCTGTTTCCATTCCTCTTTTCTCATTTCCTCTCAATCTCATTTCCTTTCCCTACACTCGCTTTTGCCGCCTCCCTCTTTCCACTCTCCCTCGTTTACTTTTTATGAAGCTGTGGTCAGCTCCCCCCCCCATCTCTGCCTGACGTTCACTCTCATCCACGTCTATCTATTTTCTCTCAGTCTATTTCTCACCTGCACCCATTTTAGCCTCTCTCTCTCTCTCTCTCTCTCTCTCTCTCTCTCTCTCTCTCTCTCTCTCTCTCTCCCCTCTCTCTCAGTTTCTTTCTTTTTAGTGTGTCTCTCCCCCTCCCTGCTTCACCTCTTCCACTCTAAAACCCCTGCGGTGGTGTACTCCCACCCACTCTCTCTGACACTGACACACAGAGACGGCTGTGTGTGTGTGTGTGTGTGTGTGTTGCGTGTGTGTAGACAGCATTGCTCTCCCATCACCACAGACAGGGTGACTTCAGCAGGAAAGAATTCTCTCTCTCTCTCTCTCTCTCTCTCTCTCTCTCTCTCTCTCTCTCTCTCTCTCTCTCTCCCTCTCACACACGCACTCTTTTCCCAGAGCCTCTGCTCTCTGCTCAGCACAGCACACACACAGAAATGGATGCACAGACACATTCATGTGAGCACGTGCGTGCACACACACACACACACACACACTGAAATAGATCCATGTTTTCTCTCTCACACTTTGAGTTTTGTTATATTCATCAACAATACAAGTCTTACACAAGCAGTACTCTATTATAACAGCAGTATTACAGGATTATAACACTAGTGTTACACATCTATATGACTGATATGACCTTAGTATAACACTAGTAATAAATTTGTAGAAAAAACAAATTCTGTCTGTCTAAAATTCTAAATGGAAACTGTCTTTTCTCATCTGAAGAGATTTCAGATGTTTTTCTCAACCTCAGAGTTGTTGACAATCGCAAGTACAGTCCTCTTTATAAAATATCTTACAACACTCTAAGACAATATATATATATATATATATATATATATATATATATATATATATATATATATATATATATGTAGAGAGAGAGAGAGAGAGAGAGAGAGAGAAAGAGAGAGAGAGAGAGAGGCCTTGCTGTGTTGTCCACTAGAGGGGGAAGCGGTGCTATAGTGAACAACTAGCTCTGAACGTAAAGATCTTCAAAAATCAACTGGGTCTGAAACAAACCTAGAACACACTTCTTTTAGTCTGAAACATTCAAAATGCTAGGCCTTGATGGAGTGTGGCGTATGAGCATTACAGCAAATGAGATCTTGGCTTTTATGAGTTTGCCGATCTCACAGAAGTCTAAATTTTGCCCTGCAACCTTTGATTCATGTGACAGCAAATTAAAACTGAATAAAAACTGCATAGTGTGATGGACAAACTCTGATTCCAGCTTGCATTTTGCTATCGACCTTTAACCAGTGATTATAACAAGTAATTGATTGAATTGCATGCATCAGTTAGCCAAGTAGGTAGGCAGTTAGCCAAGTTAGCCAAGTAGCTAGACAGACTCGAATTGAAGTTCAGCTAGAAATTACTTTTATTATTATTTTGTTAAAATGTGTTTGTATTTGTATTGTAACAATTAAGGCGCTTTTTTGTTTTTGGGTTTACCCTCTCCTTTTTCTTTTTTCAAAATCTCAATTTACTTTTTTCAACAACCAAGGTCCTAGGCTGCTTCTGAAGCTTCAGGGTCCAAAAGCTAGCATACTTCCCTCCCTACTTGGATCCATTTAACCAGCTAAGGCATCTACTAATTAAAGGCTCTGTTGGGTAGCTAACCTTAGCTAAGGTTGGCAAGCTTGCATCCTGTCCAGCCTTAAAACATTTTAAATAATTGAATGTTAGCAGACTCAAGTTAATTTTGTTTTCAGACATTGTCTGTTATTTATTTTGTTTTCAGACATTTCAGACATTGTCTTGTTATTTATTATTATTGTAAGGCTGTTTTATTACTTGATAAAGACAGTGAGTCAAAATCTATGTGCAATAAGCAGCAATGTAACACACACACACACACACTCCAAATTAGCCTAAGAGAGTAGTCAGTAGGTGAGTCTCACTAGAGACTTTTCATTTATTCATTGTCTACCGCTTATCCGATCTATTCTCGGGTCACGGGGAGCCTGTGCCTATCTACATTTACATTTACATTTCTGACATTTGGCAGACGCTCTTATCCAGAACGACGTACAAAAGTGCTTTAGTTATCTCAGGCATCATTGGGCATCAAGGCAGGATACACCCTGGACGGCGTGCCAACCCATCACAGGGCACACACACACACTCTCATTCACACACTACGGACAATTTAGAGATGCCAATCAACCTACCACGCATGTCTTTGGACTGGGGGAGGAAACCGGAGCAAACCCCTGAGGCACGGGGAGAACATGCAAACTCCACACACACGGCGGAGGCAGGAATCGAACCCCCAACCCTGGAGGTGTGAGGCAAATGTGCTAACCACTAAGCCACCGTGCCCCCGAGACTTTTCATATACATTTTAAATGTTACATAATGTAATCAAATAACCAACATGATAATTGAATGGAATTGTTTACTGATGTTCCTATACCTAATTTTGTGCCACTTTTAGGTCTCCATCTAAATTTGGTCTTGTCATACCACTGGACAACAGAAGATGTGTTTAGTGAAGACTTCAAAACTGTCAGGTTCAAACACTCAAATCTTTCCCTGCCCATTTGGCCATTTGGCCAATTACTGAAATGAGCGGGTGTCAATTTTGGAATGTGGGTTTCAGACAGTGTTAAATTTCCTCTGAACATGAATAGTGCAGGCAGATGATGATAGAGGGAATCACCCTGACATTTCACTGAAATGTCTGAAAGCGTTTTCAACAATAGTATAAACCTGTATGGAAGCATACAGCTTAAATACTATTCCAGTTTCCAGACTTGACATATAATCAAATAAATATCTATGTTCATAGTTACATCATTTTTTTCTCTGAATTGAACACAATTTGTTTATAGAATGCAGTGATGGTGACTATGGTGTGTTAAAATAAAATTCCTGCAAGTGGTTAAAGTCCTGAGAGCACAGATGTGCTACTAAATTACAAAAAATAGATTGGTTTAGCTAAAATTGCAACGTAATAAAACTGTACTGCTAACTTCTACCATATTGTAAAGTCAGCGTGGTATCACAGGAAGCGAACTCTTGAGCTTTTCATTTCAATCAATTATTTGAGTATGCTGGAGTCAACAGTGGCAAAGAAAATCTCCTTGAGTTGATAGAATTAGAAACCTCTTCTGTGTGACACCAGATAGTGAGCTATATCAGTTCTCATCCTCAATAATCAGAACAGTACTATGATAATAATGTGTGGAAAGAATGTTCAATCGGAGCATATTTTGAATAAGAGACAATCTTTATGATTACAGCAGTCGTTCTTATGTACAAGTCTACATTATTCAGGTGAGATTATCCACTGAAGCCAGGGTGAAACTTGGACATAATCTGTTTCTGGGAAGTGCAAATCTTTAGAATATCCATGTGTGATGTTCACAATAGCAGTAAGTGAGTCACAAGTGCAGCAGCTCCAAGCTGAGTTAGAGCCTAAGGATGAATCAGGCAGGTCTGGAGGGCAGGAGGATCCACAGCAGTCAATATCTGGCAGTAGCATCAGATCAGGCAGCAGGTGTACACATAAAGCCAGAGAGAGAGAGAGAGAGAGGACGAGAGAGAGAGAGAGAGCGAGAGAGAGAGCGAGAGAGAGAGAGAGAGAGAGAGAGAGAGAGAGGGGGGGGGGGGGGGGGAGGAGAGTTGCAGTTAATAGGTCTAGCATAACTTAAACAGAGAAGCAGAAGGTAACGCATGAATGAGGGCACCAAAAGACATAAAGCATCCCACCAGTGTACCATCAAGAAACCTGAGTGATTGCATGGGGGCGGAGTTAAGATGAAATTTTCTCAACTTTATGCAAATTAGGTATGATGTGGAGTAGCAACAGTGGGCTAAAGGCACAAACACTTCTACATTCTAACCAAATGGTGCTTCTGATTCTAGCATGTTCACTATAATGGCTTTAGCATTGTTGTGCTTTCAAAAAATCTCATTGTTGTTCATCATATATGTAAGAGTTCAAATCTCCTTGAACTAATCTGAAGAAAGGCATCAGTATGTGTATGCTTTATCATGCATGAGCTAGCCCAACCCCATGACTTTATTGTAGGGCTAAAAAAACAAACATTAGTGAGACATTGCTGTTGCACTCTAGTGCCGGATGTAAACAAGTGCTACCGGAGACAGGAGATTAGCGCTTATTCTAAAAATGGAAATATGGAAATATGTCATAGCCCTGGGTGGAAGTAGCCCATTGGCTTAATTGTTTCCTTGCAAGTAACCCATTGGCGTAAATGTTTTCTTGGATCATACACAGGTTGCACATGGTCCAGCATTTCTTTTTTTCATTTCCACTATCACAGCTACCTGCAATGAGTTTCTATGTGTACGTGTATATAGACATGCAGTTAGCTTACATGTCTAATAACTAATACAAAGTTACGTAACATGCAAATCAAACCAATTTTCACACTCAATTGTGCATTATTAGAATTTCTGACTAACACTAAAAAAGGTTTTTTCCTGTTTATTGTTCCTTCATTATTAATAGGTATTGATAAAGAAACTACACCTTTGGAATTGGTGTGACACAAAATTCTGCTCACATATTTTGGTGTGAGAGCACTTTATAAGTCATTAATAGTTATAATCAATGTGAAATTTTTCAGGGAGCCAGTGTAGTGTGGATCAGTGATGTTAGGAGTGATGTTATCAAATTTTCTGGTTCTACTAAGGACTAATATTTACAACTTTCCAACATAAAGTTAATACAAAAAAAAATAAGCATGAACTCCATAATTTGTTTCATAATTTTTCATGATTCTCATTTTCAGCTCAGTTGAACAAAAAGGCTACTACAAAATTCAGAAGGCCTGAATACCACAAGAGTGGGCAGAATTGTGCACAGTAGAATGGCCTATTGGAAAGCACCATGCCTTCCCTCGCCCTTTGGTTATTTCCATCTCCTATCACAGTTTTCCGCTGTGCAGTCCCAGCAACTTTAGATTGACCTGCTCTCTTAATCCTGGTTCTTCTGGTCCAGCAGCAATTAGAGACAAAAGCCCAAAGGTCAGTGGAGTTGCCAGTCTTTAATGAGATCAGTGAGGGTACCAGTGGTATTACAGGCATTAGAATTGTCTTCACATGAAGCTTTATGAAAAGCTAAATATTTAAGGCTATTTAGTACAAAGTTATGTATTAAAGTCAGAAGCTAGGTATAGAATTGATTGACAGGACTGTTCAGTAATTTCTGGTTTCATGAAGTAAATGAATGTGGAAACAACAATAGACACCCTTGAATTAGTAATATGTGCTTTCCACCCAGAGCAAGCTTAAATACATACATATAGTGACTTATCTTAAAAACAAGCCAGTTTTCTGCCTTCTATCATCAGATTTACTGGATAAAGAAATTGCAACTTTGATATCCATCTGGATTTAACTTATTCTGGATATGAAGCCAAGTATAAAGCCAAGAGAAAAGATTAGTAGTTTTAATGAAACATAACAATTCTTTCTGGAAATTGATGTTATGGTATGTATGTTATGAATCAATGTTTGCAATTCTATTGGATGCATATGTTTTGTCTGTCAGATAAACTGAATGATTTTCAGTAATCCAATATGGATTACTGAATTCTGCAATACATCGCATGGGCACAATTTAGACTCTCCAAAATGGCTGTGTTTTCATCTTCACAATAAGGCTTTGTGGATGTATGCATCAGATGTTAGCTGTACTGCTGTGGGTAGTGTTTTAATACAGATTAAGGAATCAAATGCTCCAACAATCTCCCTAAATATTCATTATAGCATAAACCTATTAGTAAATAACATCTGTAACAACTCATAACATTTCTTGATGATTTCTTTAGATGATTAACCGCCAAAAAACTAAGGCATTTTGCTGAACTTGACAGACATATTAGATTAAAACATAAATCTGAACCTGAATTAAATAATATCCTAATCCTAAACCCAACCATCTGAATATAGTTTAGGTGAACCATGTTGGTATTTCACCAACTGCAGAAACTACTGGTCTGATCACACTGAAGTTTGCATAGTGCATTTTTGTGTTATTCTTATATGAATATTTCAAAAACTAGACCAACAAAGTTTTGGTAGATCAAAAAGTTTTATTAGCACTGTTATCTTTTTAGCACACTAATTTTAAACTATTGTGCAGTGTAATATAATATGGTAATGACTCTTTAATGAACTTTTTTGTAATTAACTGAATATCTTTGCAAATAATATGTTGTCATAATATACTTTACTGTTCTTCAGATATTTTGAATAATTTATAAAAGAATACTGTTCAACTATTCAATTCAATTTTATTTTGGATTAATTTGTATGGCGCTTCTAACAATAGATATTGTTGAAAAGCAGCTTTACAGGAATATAAAAATTCAGAATAAACATGATAAATTTGCATTATAATTTATGTTTATCTTTAATGAGCAAGCCAAAGGAGATGATGGCCAGGAAAAGCTCCCTGAGATGATATGATGAAGAAACCTTGAGGAAGCAGACTCAAAAGGGAATCCCATCCTCAACTGGGTGACACTGAATAGTGTAAATAAATAATTTCCTTTCTATAACTGTACTCTATATCAGGGGTCCCCAACCCCGGGGCCACAAAGAAACAATAAACATCATTTGGTACCGGGCCACAAAGAAACAATAAAGTTATAGTTTTATAAATATATACCTTAAAATTATATGTATTTTATTTTAAAAAATTGTCACTTCCAACAATTGCCTTACTGATGCAGTCGCGGGTTTTTCCATACATCAGTAATGCCGAGTAATGTGAATTACCAAAGACACGAGCTGAGAGAATCGCGGATGTGTCACTGATGCCTGTGAAATAATTGGTATGCTAAATACCTGGACCTGTCGCCAACTCAAAATCCTGCAGTGGGAAAGGAGTTCTGACTGATGACCTACAGCCAATGAGAGAGCAAGATACAGGGCGTCGGACAGTTCGGGGAGGAGTTATAGACCACAATATCAGCAAGCATGGCTTCAGTTGGAGCACAATTTTATAGTTGAATAGAGTTTATAGGATTTTATCAGAAAAAATGTCTTAAACATAGTTATATCAGTATAAGTAAGCTTTACATTTGCTTGACCAGCCGCATCAGTAACAGCACATTGCAAAATTATTCATTTTTTCAATTATGCAGAACGCACAATCCTTGTTCCCTGCACAGACCATTTGGATCACGAAGTTCTTGCGGGGTTCCATTTCTAGTCTCACGTGAGAAATCTGATCTCATGTGTGATCTTGCATTAATTCCTTCTTATTTCTCGCGTGAGTTTGATTGTGAACGCAGTTTGTGGACCAGACAGAGTTGTCTGCGATTCTTCCTATTGTGAAGTCATGCAGTATGAAACCTCCTGTCGCCGATCCATTGTGCAATGTGAACACAGCAGTGACTGAATACTACCCCAGATAGTAGTGTAGTGTGAAAACAACCATGATCTGATGACTTTGAAAATCGTGCAGTGTGAACTCGTTAGATTTGTTGCACAGAGCACTGGCCAGTTTTACTTGGTCAACACAGATGAGCCTACTAGAACACTTGGCAGAAAGTGAGAGACAAGTTCAATTCCCACATTCAAAATGACTTCCTTTTGTACTAAACAATGTTGGATAACATGTAGCCTGAATGCCATGTGCCATGATCAAGTCTTCAATTGTAGAGGCAGCAGCAAGGAACTGTGGTTGGAAGTCTGCTGGTGTCTTTAATTGTGGTATCCCTAGGACACGATAGTGAATGCCTGTGTTGAGGGAAATCATTGAAAATTTGAAGGAGATCTTCCTAGAAAACCTCATGGATGGCTGTTCTACTATTCTTTGTTCTAAGAATAATGTAGAGCGGTCGAAGAAGCACTTTGAAAAACTCCTTAGACACATGGACATGTCTTCCTTTAAAGAATATGTGGAAAAAATCTGTAAGTCCATCTCTGTGGCTGAGGTTATAATGGTGGTTAGGAACATTTAAAGAGCTTCCAAGTGGTGCAACAGAAAATTGTTTACCCTAATATAATGAGTTCAAATCCTGACAATGCAACAGCCATCTGTGGCCAGTAGCTAAAAGAGCAAAATTGGCTGTGCTCTATGGGCGGAAGGGATGGCATTGCTTTCTCTCTCCTGACACAATGACACTAGTCAGCTGTGGGCATCTGTGAGATCATGTATGCTGAACAGGGCAGTTAGTGATTCCCTCTGAGTCTGTCATGCAGCATGAGCAGCAGTTTGAAAAAGTTGTGGTTGGCTGGACCGGAGGATTTGTTACAATCCTCAGTCTCCTGGGAAACATCAGTGCCAGGTTCCTGTAGAATATGGTCTTTCCAACAGTTGAACCAAACTAATAGTCAGGAGGAACAATGCAGGTTCCACCCAGTCCAGGGAATTGTAGACCAGCTGTTCCCTCTTGCACTGCTTTGTGAAGGGTCTATTTTGGATATAAGTATATAATTTGGTCTACATGTGTTATGTGGATATGGACTAGGTCTGTTATTGTGTATCTCACACTGTGTGTATTGTATCTGTTTCTGTTCATGGAATTCATGGACACATCAACAAGCTGCCAACATTGAAGAGGTGTCCGATGGGGAGACTAGATATAACATCCCTGTTATTTGCAGATGATGTTGTTCTCTTTGCACCATCTGAAGTGGACCTCTGACACTCACATGAATGTTTCACTCTGTGAAATAGCTGAAATGAAAATCTTCACCTCATAGTTCAAAGCTATGAGATTGACAAATGGATTGGGTAGCAGCAATGTTTCAATCACTATGTCAGTCTGTGTGGTAAAGCAAGAGTTGTTTTTTTGACAATACTCCCTGTTTACCAGTCAGTCTATGTCCCTATCCCTCTGGTCATGAGCAGTGGGTAGCAAAAGAATGGATATTTGCAGAGCTTACTTTCTGTGATAGGGGAGAAATTCAGCAATCTGGGTGAGCATTAGAATAGAGCCACCACAATGTTGGACATGAATGGATGGATCAATCAATCAATCAATCAATCAATCAATCAATCAATCAATCAATCAATCAATCATGTTCCACTAAGGTTACAAATTCAAATAGTATAAGCTTTGGTTTACATATTTTCTGGAGAAATATTCATCCTGCTATGGTAAATATTTTTCAGTATTATTTAAAAAAACAACACCAGTTAATCATCCCATCATTTTTCTTTTCCCTTGTTTTACCCAGCTGTTCTGGGTACCAGTACTTGGACCCCTATATTAGTACATACAATGTGCAGCTTCTGTATTCTTTGCATTATTTCTATCCATGGTTTTGTCTAGTTAGAGTCAGATATGGCTCTTTACAATGCTATATGCTAAATTGCTGGAGATACCTGATGCCTGTTACACCAGGTGAAGCTTCACATGACCTTTATAAGAACTGTGACTTCTCAACTGACCTCCTGTTCGAGCTAATATAACACCTAGTAGCTGTTTTTGTGTGTTTATGTGTACATGCCAGGGTTCATAGTAGCCTTGTTCCTTATGTTTTACAAACATGATGGCAATAGCCTGACCTTAACCCCAGGGCTGAACGGGATTTGTCTCAGTTGACTGCTTGCTCTCATTAGATAGAACTGAAGCATCGGAGACAATAGGGGCACCTACAACAGGGTGACCCTCAGTGTGTTTGTATCTGTATCCATCTTTATAAATTCTCATGACACCTTCTGTACTTCAGAATTTACACACGGAGATTACGACCATGCAGTATTGTTGTCCCCTTCCCTCACTGTGTTCTAGTTTGATATCCTACTTGCATCGTCAATAATTCATGTATTCAAGGCAATAACAGTATAATCACAGATATCCCAGCCACATTTACAGCTATTTATTACGAATAAAAAAGTGACGTAAGTAAAGGGGACAAGATAAGCACATGGAGAGAAGCCAGTCTGGATTTGACAAATAGAAAGCAAACACAGGCTGGCTGTGAAAGCTTTCTCCTTGTTTTCAGTGTTTTCAGCATGGACCTCTCAATCTACTTGTCTTATGCTTCACTCTCAGTCTCCATTACCCTCTCTGACTGCTTGCTAGCAAAATCCTTCTCTGGATGCAATCTTCTCTCTCTTCTCTCTCTCTCTCTCTCTCTCTCTCTCTCTCTCTCTCTCTCTCTCTCTCTCTCTCTCTCTGCTGAAGCTCGGTTAGAGTCCAACATTTGGAATCACTTCTGGTCCAGGGCGTTTCACACTGAAACGCTCTGTGCTTTTCCATCCTCGGCACAGGCTGTTCTCATTCTCTCTCCCTCCCTCTCCCTCATGCTCCCTCCTTCTTCCACACTCATATCCACACAAACATGCACACGGCTGTGTTTTTAGAGCTGCTGTCTCTGATGGCTATGCTTGATTCCCATAGATTTGAAAAAAAGTAATGATGCCTATCTATCTATCTATCTATCTATCTATCTATCTATCTATCTATCTATCTATCTATCTATCTATCTATCTATCTATCTATCTATCTATCTATCTGTTATTCTGAGATTTTGGTTATTTGACTTTACCCTTCATATGTATGGGAGGCCCCAGTGCACTGTGGGTGATAAGTGGGGTGGGGGGGTGGAAGGACAGATGCTCAGTGTCTGGAATGCCTTCAGCAGCCTGAAACAATTTCAGCATGGGGGGAACAGCAGAGCCGGGCGCCTCTATAAAGGCACAAGCACGTCCCAGCCGGGATACGGCATGCATTTAGTTTTGAGATTTTGCCTGTTTAATACCCACAGTTGTAACACGTTACACATGTTAACACACATGTAGAGTAGAAATCCATAACAAAACGCAAAGGACTGCTGAACTAATCATTATGTTATTATAAACATAAAGCATAAAAACTGGGCTGTAAAACTAAAACCAAGTAGTCTGATCAGGGTTAATACAACCGCATGACTGAAAGTGTGTGAATCACAGACAGAAATAAGACAAAAGCAGCTCTGATTGGAATCAGTGGCATTATTACTAAGAGCAGCTCTATAAAGTGAGCTTGAGCAATGATTGAAATTACACTGTTGCTCTTTATATCTTGGTTGGTAAGTGTGGCGCGAGATAGCTGGCCTAAAACATGCCTGACTCCTCCGCCTGATTCGCCTGTGTGGCTGGTGCCTTTGAAATAACAACCCTTTCTGCGCTCCACTCAATCACCCACACACACACACACACAAACTGAATCTCTCCTTCCCCCTTCTCGCCTTCTTTCTCCCTACCTCCCTCCCTTGCTTGCTCACTCTCTTCCCTCACACCCTCCCTCCCTCCATTCCCCTCCCGCTCGACTTCTATAATTCAAATCCTGTCAGGCCTGTTCCAGACTGCTGGCGCCAGCCTCTCTCACCAGGAAAAAAAGAGAGAAGAAAAAAAGCAAAAGGAAGAAAAAAAGCTCTTTGAGGGACAAAGCCGACAGAGCCGCACTCACACACACACACACACACACACACACACACACACACACACACACACACACACACACACACACACACACACACACACACACACACGCGCACAGGCAGGGCCAGGAAACAGAATGAAGTTTTTTAAAGAGGCAGCTGTGGGTGGACTTTTCAGGGCCCAATATTTTCTCTATTTTTTTCCTTTCTGCTTTTCACCCTCTTTTTTCCCTTTTGTTTTACTCCCTCGTTTCTTTCTCTGTGTCTTTGATCATTTCACTGCTTTAACTGGTCAATGCCATAAAATCCTCCCAGTCATATTTTCTTGGGTAGTTTTATTGGCCGTTTAAAATGACTTACAGTGTTGACTGATGTTAGACAAACGTTTCAGATTTGGGCAAATGTTACATTTTTCCTGATAATGTTAATCAATCAGACAGAAGGAGAGAAGGAAAGAGATTGTTGGAGCAGAAGAGCAGATTTCAAAACTCTGTCACTGGGATTGCAAGCTCACATCAACATTTAAACTTGGTTAAAAATAGCCCGAAGACTGAACCCATCTATTTTAGGTCTGAATGAGCAGGCCAGTCATGTGACACGTACACACACACACACACACAGACACACACACACACACACACACACACACACACACACACACACACACACACACACACACACACACACACACACACACACACACACACACACACACACACACGGGCAGAGATGTCAAACAGCTTTTGCGAGTCCATATGAAACTCCTCACATACTGCCATCATTCATCCTCATGCTCCTTCTGGCTTGTAAACACATACAAACATTCACATGCATGCTCCTTCACAAACAGAAAAGATCAGAATGATTGGCACCCTTCATGAAAATGAGCAAAAATAATATAAAAGATGAACAAGACTTCCAGGAAGTGGCATTCTGAGCATTCTTTAGGAATATTTCATACATAAAAAGTTCTTGTCCATACATTTCCACAAAACCCTGGCTAAGGAATTATCAGCACAGCCTTGATCAATAGTGGGTTATGTTTCAGCACTGAACCTTTTCCTGTATGGTCTAACAAAGTCAGAAAGTCAGTCTAACAAAGTCAGCCACTTGTAGAGGTAATCATGGCCAAAAATATTTATCACATCTGATCACCACACATAGTTTATTTTTTCAATTGATGAAGTTTAGATTTTTATTTTGGCATCAAATTCTTTACTTTGAAAATGTGAAATTGTGAAACTGATGTACTCTGTCAATTCAAACCTTTTGAATGTTTTTTATGCCCCAAACTGAAATAAATGTGATTATATCTACTTTAGATATTTTTATGTACATTATCTGACTTGTGCAAGTCTTGCTTGCATTGTAAGCACTCACACAAGAAATACTAAATTCACAAATTTATCAATTTATCCTTAATAAGCAAGCTAGCGGTGACAGCAGCAAGGAAAAACTCCCTGAGATGATATGAGGAAGAAACCTTGAGAGGAACCAGACTGAAAAAGGGAACTCATCCTTATCTCAGTGCCACCAGAGAGTTTGATTATAAATTATTTCCCTTCTGTATCTGTGTACTATATGGCCAAGAAATGCAACTGAGTAAACAGGAAATTTATTCTAGGTTTAACATCAATTCTATTTTGTTCACAGTTTACTGTGCAAAACTGTGCAAATCTGTTCATGGCAATTGTAGTCCTAAGCCATCATAGCAAAACGATGCAATCATATTATTTATGCAATCATATACCACAATCTTGGCCATATTCTGTATATTCATGATTCACAATAAACCTGCTTTCGGCTGCTCCCTGTTTGGGGTCGCCACAGCGTACCAACTGGTCCGCACAACAACTTGGCACAGGTTTTACACCGGATGCCCTTCCTGCCGCAACCCTCCCATTTTTCCGGGCTTGGGACCGGCACTGCAACCAGTGGCTGGGGTTGAGGCATTGGCTGGGAATCAAACCCGGGCCTTCCGCATGATAGGCAAGCAACCTACCACTGAGCCACCAATGCCTCACTTGTTCATGATTCACAATAAGTGACCTAATAGAATTAACAAAAGGTTGCAAAAATGCCACACATAAGTTGGAAATGAAGCTGAAGTACAAGATAATGAAACATGTTCTATCCCCCTCTCATACGCACACACTTTATCTCCTTGTTTTCCATGTAGCTTTCCTAAGCTGACCTCACAACTTTCCCAAGTTAGAGTCTGTATAAACTATGTGCCTTCCTCTTGAACCAGACACAAGAGATGGACACTTTCTCCTCTGTCCCTCATACCTGCTCTACTGCTACTTTGGCCTGCCAGCCAGGTACATTACCTGCAACTGTAAATGGAACCTAATGGAAGACTCTTAGTGGCTGAGCAGAAACTTTTAGCCCCATCACCCCCTGAAGCACTCATAGACTAGGCCCAGGTTTCACTATCACATTCACTCACACACATCTTGAGCTTCTGATTGAGTATCCTGGCAGCGTTCTTGGCAAATACGCACTGATATACTGGTCATACACACACACACACACACACACACACACACACACACACACAACACACACATATATATATATATATATATATATATATATATATATATATATATATATATAATGTATAATCATTATTAACAAACTAGAAACTAAAGTGAAGTTACATCCAGTATGATCAATATTTTTCTTTGTCCATGCACCAAGAAATCAGATTTCCAGTGAGGTTTCCTCTGGAGTTAGTGGAATATTCCTGTTTACTTCTTTTCCATCCAATTTCTTGTGATCGTGACCCTGGTGTGTAGACTATAAAAAAGTCCCACTATGTCAAGAGTTGTAGTGTATAGAGGATAGGGTGGAAGATGTTAAATATAGAGTGATATTCTTTGCTTCTTGCTCATTTTATTATTACAATGTATATTGTTATAAATGTGATTTTTCCTATATATATTGTACTTTTCATACCTTTTATTTCAAAACTGTTTTTTTTTAGTCAGGCCTTGATGATATCGAGTGATCAATGCCCAAATTGTTTGAGGCTAGAGCATTTTTGACAAGCACACACAGAACCTTGTCCTCACTGCAACCTAACATCAATGCTGCTGACTATTTATTATCCTTCCTCGGATGCTGCCTGGTCCTCAGCAAGGCAGTGAAATGAACAGCAAACATGGCTGCCCCTTAGGAAGAAAAATGTAAACTATCCTTTGCTGTGTTGTTGCAGCAGAAAAAGTAATGGGCAGAAGACTCCACTGTTCAGCCCGCTGGAACAGGAAGTGTGAGAACATTAATAACACTGGAACATAGATGACTTGGCAGCAAGCATGAAATGAATGCACAACAGTTAGCAGAAATGCAACAGTGCATTGAAGTGCAGAATTCAGAGGAGCTTAGTGCAGCAACCTCGCATATAGAGACAACACCTGAAGTATGGAATAGCTGCTTCTTATCCTCTAAACTTCAATAATGACTCCACATTGACAGAGAGAGTTGATATCCCACAACCCCAAAGCATTTGGATGATTCAGATGCGCAGAAGGAAGTCTGACCTGTCCCACCTGCTGCTGCAGATGTTTGACCAATCCCACCTGCTCCTACAGTTACGTTTGTTTGTGCCTGCTCATGATATTTATTTCAAAAATAAAAAATAAAAAAACATGATCCTGAACAGAATAAAGCAGTTAGTGAAGCTAAATGAATGAAGTACATTATACAGTCATTTTAAACATGTTCATGTTAATTAACATGGTTTTACTTTGCTCCATGAGCTTCATATCTTATTTAGAAACATAAAAAAACTGTGATGTTGCAACCTGAGAAAAGGCAGGCACACCTGCTGAAATGGCAGAACTGAGAATGAGCTTAATGCCCCCGGTATAGACACCCAGGGTTTCACTAGTGGTACAGGCCAGTGAAACCCTGCACGTAAATCCATGTGGCATGTAACTGAATATAAATGAGCTGAACCATAGTGTCATAATCATCCAGTGTGCAACACAAAGAGGCACCAGATTATTGCTGCTTTATGTCCAAAACATGAACTGTGTATTTTGAAGCACTCTTTTACCTTTGTGTCTGCCAACATTTACATAGGAATTTTTGAATCTGTTTACTGAATAAAGCTCATTCATTTAAAAGATTCGTTCAGCTATGTGCTTTGCCCAAATATGCAGCCTAATTATGCAGCTCAACACTGTTACTGCACACACTGACATTCTGGAAGTATCAAGCTCGGACTGAACCCAAATAGTTCTCACCGAATTCAGTGCATGGAAGTGGACTTATTGACTTTAGTGACTCTTTCAAAAGACTGAGTCATTTTGAACATACCACATATAACCAACATACTATTCACGAAAACACGAAAGTGCCAGAGTCACACCAACTGGCTACAGTGACTGATGTGCAGAACTACATAAACAGATCTTCGAGATATGTACATAGCTATTCTCTTTATAATATACTTTTGAGCCCCAAAAACTGAGGTGCAATCTGCAATCATTCTCCAACTAAGAAGCCCAGATGTCTTATTAATACGAAATCCAATTGGTTATGAGAATAGAGCTGAAAGATATATTTCCACATACCTTTTTCTGTGGAATACAAGTAGTCTCTGACATACCAATGTAGCAAATGACATACACTTTCCTTTGAGCTAGCTTTGGCACTCAGGATATTCACAAAATGTGTGAGTTACCTTAGAACCTGCTGCTAGGGTCTGCAGGATTGGCTGTTGGGCAAACAGTTCCACTGATGAGGCTGAGCAAGCAAATGTCCTGGCATCACTTATGGAAATGCTGGGACAATCATGAAAAGAGTGTTTTAAAGAGTTTCCATTGGTGTGTATGCTTCCTGACAGAAGATAGACTCAACTATGGATGCAGTCATAAAATTGTGAGTGGCCACACATGCAGATTTATCTTAGTTGGGATATTACTATTTGCAACTCCAGTAGTGAAACTGGGAATGTTGCACCTCACACCATGTTGGCAGAATGATCAGCTTTTACCAACTGTATCAATAGTCAATATCAAGAGAGATAGTAGTTGGTAGTCAGCAGTAGTGTGTGACCTCAGTGGGGTGTTGGTCTGGCGCACATTTCAGGCCCAGTCTCGTGCCCAGTGATTGGCAAATACACTATGAGGTAGTTCAGCTTAGGTAGAAAAACTGCAGAAGAGAGGCAACTGATTGGTTTGCAAACTAACAGACATATTACTGTGCAGTACAATTCACAGACAGAGAATACGATTCAAAGACTGCTCCTGAGTGCTGTCTGTTATTGTCTGAAAAGATGCACCTAGAGTTTTCTATCAACTATCAAAGTACTGCCTATTGAGACATAGACATGTTGTAACTCCTCACTGAAAAAAATACCAATCCACTAGCTACTAATATTGAGCAGAACCCTTAGTCTAGTGGTCAAAAGTATAATGCACAGTTTCTGTTTTCTGGAGTCTGAATGTCTGGTACTTGAATGTTGTGGAAAAAGGTACATACTTACTAGGAAAAGTAAACTTGTGTGCATAAAGTGTACCTTTATTAAGATAGAACAGAAGTGTGTGTGGGGGGGGGTGGGGGGGGGTGGGGTGGGGGGGTTTGTGTATGTGTGTTTGTCATGGCCACCATTCAGCACCTGAGCCCAAATTTCCATGCTATATACCCATCAACTTCCTCACCCTCCACCTGTCACTCAAGCAGAGACCCCACCCTCTCTCCTGGGTCCAGTCCTCTCTCAGCTGTCCCTTAGTGGGCTACTCCAGGGCAAATCTGGCAACCTAAATTGAATAGGCCTTGACTATTGTCTTTCACTAAAGCCTCAGCCTGGCTAAATTGGCTTTTTGCAGGAGCAACGTCCCACCTGAGCCTTTGACTGCCTCCCCCTAAAGGATGGACACTTCTACTGGTCACTCCAGAACTCAGTCAATCAGAAAAGCCACTAGGGACTCCAAACTCTCTCTCTTTCTTTCTCTGTCTGTCTGCTAACACACACCATGGCACACAGACCTACAGATGGCCTTCATTCACCACACACATTCGAGCCCTTAATTAAATCTATTTTTTCTCCTAAGTATTTGCCTTTGAAAGTGCAATATATAGACCTGAAGTTCTGGTTAAAGGTTATCTTTGGTGTAAGTAATATCTGCTGAACAAATAGTGAGGGTAAGGCATCTGAAAACATATAAAAATAGTATATTTTTAACAGCAAATTAGCATTTCCTTACCTTATCATAATATAATGCTTCTAATGAACATGGCATGGTGTTTTGAGTTAAAGTTATAATAAATTAAATGTTTTCTCTGATCAGATTCTTTTCTTGGAATTCATTTCAGTGTGCAGACTGCTCAAAGTGCAAAGGTCCGCTGTGATTCAGACATTTTCTTTTATGAAACAACGGGAAATCTGATTATTATTATGAGCTGAAAATTAGTAATGAACAAGCAAATGTTATTGTGTTACAAAATAGAAGAGTCAGGCATGTTCCAGTACATCTGCAGGGTAATTAAGACTAGTTTGCCTGGACAAGGGGTAATTTCTATGAAAAAAAAATAATGAAATGTAAATGTAAATTATAATTATAAAGTTTGGTGTGACAAAAATAGAGCAAAAACAGTTCTAAATCTGACCAGTCTTCCATTTAAATTTATATTAATATACATTTCTATTTTCTATGGCCTTACATATGGTAATATATTTTTTCCATTTTCTGTACCGCTTATCCGATCTATCCTCAGGCCATCTCAGGCATCATCGTGCATCAAGGCAGGATACACCCTGGACGGACTGCCATCCCATCGCAGGGCACACACACACTCATTCACTCACGCAATCACACACTACGGGCAATTTTAGAGACTCCAATCAGCCTAGAAGCATGTCTTTGGACTGTGGGAGGAAACCGGAGCACCCGGAGGAAACCCACCAAGTACGGGGAGAACACGCAAACTCCACACACAGTGAGCGGGAGCGAGACTCAAACCCAGTGGCGAACGTGCTAACCACTAAGCCACCGTGCCGCCTATGGCAATATGCATTTAATATAATATATTTATGATATAACTCATTAGCTAAAACTTCTTAATTAATAGAGGACCAAACTCCCTCTCTCACACAGACACACATATGTGCTGTTGTTTGCATTTATTATAAATTTTGGCAACAAATGTAAGCTATAATTTTGCAATTATTCACACAGGTAAATTAGGCAACTAAACCCATAAAATGAGGAATATGCTAAGTGAAGGGGAAAACATGAAACTGTCATCAACATGTCATAACATGCAAATCAAATTCTGAGATCACAAGCAAGATGGTGTCAACTTAGCGTAACACCATCCATCTTAGTAACTGACATAATTGAATTCATATGAGCCACAGCTAGGGTGACTTCAGGGTGAGTTTCCATGCAATTCCTCACATACTGATTGTTTGCGTGCACCTCCACTGGTTCTCACGATCACTGCAGCATGCACAACCTATTCTGAGTCACAAGAAATAAGGCTTCTTACTAGAACACTTGACTAAGGGCCCCAAAAGCTAGCGTGTCCAGAAACCATCCTCACTAGTTTACCTGATGGTCATTATTTACTATGATGATGTTTTGTTAGCTGAGGAAACGCGATCAAAAATGTTTTACAAAAGATTGTGGAATTAGATTTCTGCAACATATAACAGAAGTTATCTATAACATATAACATTTATTGCAGTAAATAATGATATGTATGGATGAATGTCGTATGAAGAGGGATAACTAGCATGCTACCTAGCAACCTATTACACCAGCTAGCTACTATAATCAATAAATTCCTCATTTTAGCTGAGTATATATATGTACATCGTAACAAAAAACACGGTCCATGTTGATAGTTTTCTCAATAACCTATATCCATGTTCGACATAAACCCATGTTTGGCATGTACTTCAATCTTTTCCTCTCTGCTCATCTCCACTCCAAGACAAAAAATTCTGCTTATCTACACTATTCCTCCCTCCCCTCCATTCCCCCAACCACCAACCACCAACCATCCAAAATAAAAGAAGCTCCAGGCCTTCCTGTCTGCTGTTGAGTTTTAGAAACAGCTGTGCAGTCATAACAGAATGTGTGCCCAGACTCAACTCTCAGCTTCCTCACACAAATTCTGGTGTTTCACATGCTATCTGATACACCACACACACACATGCACGCACGCACGCACACACACGCACGCACGCACGCACGCACACACACACACACACACACACACACACACACAAAACACACACACACACACACACACACACATACACACACACACACACACACGTGAGCGCAAACAGTTTCCATACATGTGCACATGCTCACATTTGCACATGTTTCTTCACACACATCAGACATCTCATCTGAAGTTGATATCTTATCTTTTTTCTTGTGGTCCTAGAAGTCTTGCCAATAGACTACAATCCCCAAAGGAATCAGTAGACTGTTTTTACTCCGAAACATGAAAGAAATACAAGAAATTCAGACAGAAAAGTGCTATGCTAATGCAAATGATGGCAAAGAGGGAAAAAAACTGTATCTGCCTGTGGAAGCGAAATAAAAAAAAAAAAGCTTAATGATGCTTAAAGACCGAAACACCCTACTTCATAGTTTATGCTCACATTAACAGAGTGGAAATGATTAGAAGAAAAACGTAAGATTGCATACCAAATGCTGCTGAGCTCAGATAAATAGGTGGGGAAATAAAACTAAAGACAGTGCAGTATGAATGTGAGGTCATTTTCACTTAATAGCCCGTTGTTTATTCAAGCTACTGCATCAGGTTTTAACCTCCTCTACCTGATATTGTGCTGCCTTTAATGCCACTGTAGCATCCTTGGCTGTTCAAGCGCACATTCTAATTGTTGTCTATCCCCATTATGAAACTTCTTCATAACAATGATTTTCAACCAAGCTGTGAAGTTCCTGTTACTGTCCGATTCCACTTTATAATGCGTTATCAGCTTTACTAGCTGTTTTACTCAGATATACAAAATCTCTTAATAAACACAAAGAAGGCCTTACTATGTTGTAGTATGTTGGAAAGTATTTTGCAGAAAATTCTTGGCATACTTTGTGAAAATAAAAGGTTCATATATAAAACATTACACAAGGACATTATATAGTTTTAGACTTTTTTCTTTTCTCAAACAAAACTGCTTAGTACTTCATTTTTTGTTTCTAAAAATTGTTTGAAAAGTATGAAAAACACTACAGTTATTATATTGTGATGCTTGCCCTGGACAGAATAATATTACCAAGCATCTACCTGTAATATCTTATCTAAAAGATTGTGGACACTTATAGAGGGACCTTGGTTACTCATCCATGCAGGACATTCTCCTCAATTCAGATAGAGTTCAAGTCCAGAGAATGAGTTGACACTGATGTTGTGAATATTTAAGCAGTTGTGTGCTGATTTGGAAATATATTTGGCTCATTGTCTTGTAGAAAGCTCATTGTCTTGTAAAGTCTGAAACTCATGGCAGGCTTTGGGTTGAATATACTGGATATACTGGAAATGGTATCCAGAATTCATGATGTTATCAGTCTTCATAAGATCTCTTGAACCACCAGTTACAAACCTGATCACTGATCTACCTCTGTGTTTTACTGTGTGTGTGTGTGTGTGTGTGTGTGTGTGTGTGTGTGTGTGTGTGTGTGTGTGTGTGTATGTCATATCCGGGATCCTGTGTTTGATCAAAATTAATAATTGATCCCAGAAAACCAGACAACAGTAAATATTACACACATCTGCACTTTATAATAATCATACTCTCATACTATCATGCATAAAACTGTTCTGCCACCCATCTGTATTCAGATATTATATTTGTATATTTTTATATATATATATATATATATATATATATATATATATTTCCTTTTTTCTACCTGAATAGTTTATAGTTAAATTCATTTTATTGTAATTCTATTCTTAAGACTATATTTTTACGACATGGACAGTTCAACTATTGTCCCAATATATATGAATATTTTTAAATCTATTTTCCTATAAATATTTTTATGATATAAGTATGAAAGCTGTCAGAAAATGTAAAAAATATTAATTATTATTAATATAAAATTTTAATCATGCAAATATGAAAATCTTGAAAAAATCAAACAGTTAGGACAAATATGCTTACACAGTAACTACTGAACATTTATATTATTCATATTTGTGGGACGTTGAGTAATATGGGTTTTTTAAATTGAAAAATTATTCTAAATTTATAAACGCTGTACTTTATTTCAGTAAATACAATGTAAGGTACAGCAGACATTTTTTTAAATCCAGAAGCTTTTTGAGTATTTACTGTATTTAAAGTGAGGGAGGTTATGACCCAGGAATAATTATATGATTGCAGCAAAACCATCTCATATTTATTTACAGTTTAATACATTATAATACAGCCAATATATAGAAAATAATAATACATGTGAAATATACATTATGCATTGCAATAGAGTGCTTAGCTTAATCAAGCCTGTGTTTATGAGATCAGATTTCACTACAGATTAGCTAGCTAGTTATATTTATATGTAATGCAATAAATAAATTTGCCCATGAAGAAGACTTAATTAGAGATAAGATAAGATATGATTATTGCGCATATTACATTATTACAGGTATTCACATACCGTCCACTAACTAGCTGTGTTTACATGCAGCCTAATATTCTGATAATCAAAATCAGAGAACAAGCAGAATAAACAACATTCATGGACACACCTCAGTCTCTGTAAGAATAAACCAACTGAGGACAATCCAAGTAATATCTAAATCAGATATTTAAGTGAGTGAGGTGGGTAGTGCTTTAAGTAATATATTAAGTGGAAAATAATAGTCATCTTTTGTAAATCAATAGGAAATCTTTTGTGTCTGATCACTTTCTCTGTCGGATTCAGAGTGTGACTTCTGTTCATGTGTGTTTGAGTCACTACACACTCATTTAACGTTGGACCAATAAGAAAATGCAGTTCAGGATGGTTTTAGAGTTAAATTGGCATCAAACATTTTGAGGCAGATATGTGACCAACTTTACCTCAATAAAGTTCCCTAGCATTTGTATTGACATTCAGTAAGGATGAGAAAGGAGAAAACACTTGAACAAAGTCATTATTTCTTATGCATTTATTCCCATACAATGCATTTTAATATTGGTAGTTTTAGAAAATGAGTAAAGGCATTACACCAAGGGATAATCTGTGTATTTTATGTTATTTTTAACAACCAGAGCATCCTGTTCCTGTATCTCAGACAAATATAAAATGCCTTGCAACTTTATTGCAATCATAAACTTTACTTCTTGCTGTCAATAATCACATGTTGACGATCTATTGCTGGGATGGAAATAATTTATTACACGTTAAACACACAAGCAGTGTGATTAAGGACTTGGGTTTGTTATGGTAACTATACACATATCTATAGATCAGGTTTCATGTTACATGCATGTAAATGAAGACTGTCCTGTTAATAGATTATTTGGGATCTACAATCAGAGTGAATTAATACAAACTGATGAAAATCTTATCATCTTAGCATTTGAACATTTCAGAGTTTGCTGATCTTGCACTATAACCTGGGTGACATTAAAGATGAAACATGATTAGATAAATGATTACTTTTCCCTGTGAATCATGATCGTAGCTTATTGCTTCTGTAAAGCAGTGACCACAGGTTTGGTTTCTGCTGTCCATCATGGATACAAAACCAAAAACTCAACATTGTACTGTCTCTATTCAGTGCCTCCATGATTTCTTTTTGTGATTGTTGTGCCCAAAACTGCTTGATTTTTCTGGAGCTTTTTTTTTTTTTTTTTTTTTAAATTTGTGATGCAATGTACACATGTAATTACTTTCTATGATCGCTATACTCATATTCCACACACATGAATTGAAGAGGGCTTTGGCTGAGTTTGAATTGTGATGACGTTACATGACGTGTCTTGGCCCAAATCTGTGGAAAATTTGCAATAATTTAGAATTTTTAAAAACATTTTCATTCGCTTAATTTTGCATTAATGTCTGCAAAATCTCTAAATCCTTGAGGCACTGTGTAACTACTGAGGGCATCCCTTCTCACTTTAACTTATGTTTTTCAAGCAAGAACTAAAATGGACATAACTGAGATTTTATCTCAGAAATATATACATCAGGTATACAAGTCCAGGACAAAGTTCTGGTAAAATATCACACAGGGTGTGAATATTTAAAGAGCTCTCAAAAACTCTGGATCACCATTAAAACCTTTAATGAAAAATGGAAAGAATATGACCCAAGTGCATCTCTGTTTGAAACTGTAATGTAATGAGGGCAAAAAAGCAAGTGAGAGGCCAGGGTAACTTTGAAGGAGCTGGAGATCTGCCCTCAGATGGGAGAAACTGTTCACAGGGCACCGTTGCCCAGACATGTCACAAAGCTGGGCTTTAATGCAGCAGCGGTGAGAAGAGAATAAAGGCATACAAGCTTGCCAAAAGCCATTTTGGAGATTTAGCAAAGATGTATAAAAAGTTTTTCTGGCATCATGAGTCAAGTGCAGTGTTTGGCAGAATCTGAGCACTGCTCTTCTCCCTGAGAACAGCATCCTGACAGTGAAGCGTGGTGACAGTAGCACCGTGCTGTGAGGCTGCTTTTATTCATCAGCAACGACTGGAAACTGATCCGGGTTAAGAGCAAGATGGACGGAGCCAAATCCAGAACAATCCTCAAAGAAAGCCTGAATACTTGTTGAAGTTTAGGGCATTGTGTGTGTCTGTGTGTAAATGTGCATCCGTGTGTGTGCAAATACTTATGCACAGCACAGTATATTGTCGTTTTTTTTTCATTGTCTGTACCGCTTATCAAAGCTATCCTTAGGTATCAAGGCCACACACACACACTACAGGCAATTTAGAGATACCAAGCAACCTACAATACAAGTCTTTGGACTGAGAAAGGAATCCGGAGTACCCGGAGGAAACCCCTGAGGCACGGGGAGAACATGCAAACTCCACACACAGGCGGGAATCGAACCCCCAACCCTGGAGGTGTGAAGCGAACGTGCTAACCACCAAGCCACTGTTGTTATGTGTTTTTCCCTTCATAATGTTTTGAATCCATGAGCAGCTCTATAGTCTAACTAGTATAACTAGTGTAACCTACTACTCTACCCCATGCTGTACATTATGCTTTAGAAGCTTAATTGCTGCTGTTCATACATATTTTACTTTTTTTTAGTATTGCCAAACTTCATTATAAAATATCTTTTCAAGGCAATCCAATATTAAATAAAGACAACATTTCTCATAAACATAGACAATACTTTTACTCTACCTCATGCTGTTGATGCTTTAATAGAAAAACCAAAAGAAAAGAAAAACATTTCATCTTGAACTTTCCTGCAGCTTGCCTCCATCATGAAACCTCTTCATAGACAGATACAGACAACAAAGTCACATCTGACTCTGAAGTCTACCTACAGTATGTCTGTGGTCATTTATTTTATCTAATTGTTCTAGTAATGCATTGCAGCACTCATGTCACGCTACATTTCAAGGTTTTTATCCTCGTAAAAACAAAAATCTGCATCCTTATATTTGGAAAACTTTTAACTGTTTGAGTAGAACTGAAGAAATATCAGCTTTTAACAATCAGTGGATAAGTTCTATGCAAAACTGAACACTGCGCACTCAATGGAGACTTGTGTGACCGTTGGAAATTTACATTCATTCATTCATTCATTCATTCATTCATTCTTCTGCTGTATCCTGGTCAAGGTCGTGGTGGATCTGGAGCCTATCCCAGGAACACTGGGCGTGAGGCCGGAATACACCTTGGATAGGACACCAATCACACGTCACCACACACACACACACACACCATTATTCACACCTAGGGGCAATCTTGCTGTTATATTCTAGGCTAAAGCAAACAGTCAGAAGCATAAACAGACTGGCTTTCTCTCTCAGTTGCAGTTAGCTTGAGAGAGAGAGAGAGAGAGAGAGAGAGAGAGAGAGAGAGAGAGAGAGGCAATAGCTTCCCGTCGCTTGGCTTTACTAATCGAGGCTCCTTTTGTTGCGTGCGACGCATGCCTGTCTGAGTCACGTGATTGCGTTTCCATGGCAACCGAGGTCTGAGTAATCATTTGCGCAATGACCTTTATTCCCCTGAGAGAAAAGGGAGGAGGAAGTGAGGGAGAGGGGGAGGAAGGGGGGGAGGAAGGGAGGGAGGAAGGGTAGAATGAAAACGGAGCCAGCAAAAGCAAGCAAAGGAGGGGGAACGGGTGAGCAACAGAGCGAGGCAACGGGCCCTAGACACACACACACACACACACACACACACACACACACACACACACACACACACACACACAAACCTGTCTTACTATCCTTGTGAGGACCTTCAACTGACAGAATTATTAATGTATGCAACTAATTACTGCTAAACTACACCAAATCTTCTAATCTAATCTAATCCTAACCTTAATCTCAATAGCCGAAGGAAAACTTTTGTCTAATCGAAATCGAACACATGAATTATCTAAACTTTTTGTTTATTAATCAAAATAAAAGCAGTTTTCTTTGTGGGTACCAGCTCACTATCCCCACAATGTCAAACTGTCCTATATTGCTATCCTTATGGGGACATTTGATTCCCACCAAGATATAAACACGCACACATACACACACACACACACACAAGCACAGAAAAGGGGGGAAAAAAAGAGAACCAATTTTTTTCTCTTAGCAAGTGTTGAGAAGGATCCGTTGGGTTTGATTTAGATAACAACGAAGAGAAAGGAAGAGATAGCGGGAGAGGAGAAAAGGAGGAATGCAGCAGCACTGACAAAGAGAGAAGAAAGGGAATAGAGGGAGGATAGAACTGCGGCTCATTCTGTTTGAAAGAGTCTTTCTGAAACCAGAGAGTACACACACATATGGAGAGAAACACGAGCTGAGCTAAAGTTGTTCATGTTGAAAAATGAAGTTGTGAACATTTTGATTCAGTTTATGAAATTATTAATGCCAAATGACTGAATATGTTTATGTTTTATATAGTTATGACTGGTGTTAACTGCACATTTGTCTTTTCTCAGTGTTCTATCTTATTAACTAATCTTAATTTAAATACGCTTCCCAAACAAGCTCCCCTTTTTCTTCAGGCATGAAAGTGAAGAAACAATTAAATAAGTTATTTTAATTATATAGACTAATATTTAATCCCGTTTATTTTTTTGCCAGTTGCTTTTTTACCAATCAAGAAGTGAGGTAGAATATATATATTTACAGTTCAGAGTTGTTTTTTCTCAAAAATCAGCGTCTGAGCTTCCAGATCAATAAAAACTTTTAAACTTGTATATGCAAGACACAATTAGCACACAGGCAGTCCATCAGCCAGGAAAATCTTCAGGATGAAGGGCTTTGTTGCTTCTTGGTAACAGGACAAGCTGAAAAAAGTGAGTCTGGTGAAGGAATGGCTGCTTATAGCTGCTATAATATAAGTGATAATACGAAATAACTTATTGGATATTCCACAAGATTTACCGTAACTATCATCTTCTTCTTCTTCTTTCGGCTTTTCCCTTCAGGGGTCGCCACAGCAAATCATCTCTCTCCACCTATCCCTATCTTCTGCATCCTCAACACTTGCACCCACTAGCTTCATATCCTCATTTATTACATCCATATACCTCCTCTTTGGCCTTCCTCTTTGCCTCCTGCCTGACAGCTCCATGTCCAACATTCTCCTACCAATATACTCACTCTCCCTCCTCTGAACATGTCCAAACCATCTTAATCTGACCTCCCTAACTTTGTCCCCCCAAACGTCCAACATGAGCTGTCCCTCTGATGTACTCGTTCCATTTACTGTAACTATAATCGGACAAAATGAATGATATGTGAATCCATAATAAAAATAACATTGTAGGCCACCTGGAAATTAGTGTGATAACAGGTTAAGCCTTAAACAGTTTGAAAATATCCTTTGAAATAATCTTTGTTTATTAAAGTCTATATACAAGCCAAGGAGAAGCAGTGGCTATTATTTGTAGCTGCCCAGATGACACCCTGGTTCACTAACCAGAAAAAGAAAAAAAACTCTATTTTTAGATTATTTATTAATTATTAACTCTAGCTCATTCCTAAACTAGCTAAACAACTGTCCTTACATTATTATCATAAATTAATCTACCAATTTTTAGTTTAGTCACTTATAGATTTCCAATGCTTTGGTTTCCTGGAAACATAACTGACTATATAAGGTTTGCTACCTAATAAGAGAAAAAGCTTAAAATTAAGATTCAATTCATTAGGAATAAAAAAGCCTAGCTACCGTTGCTCAGTTAGCATCATGTGACCTGACTTCCATTGCTGCAGCCTACAACCCTACATTTGCAGGTGGATTAGTAATGGAAAGATGGTGTCTAAATGTTATATGTCATTGGATAAGCAGATGGTTATGCAGTCAGACCTGGCTAGTTTTAGGCATTCTGATTGAAAGCCAGACTTTATTTGGTTAGCCTTTCAGGATTATATGTATTATGGGTATCATGCCGCCTTTCTTTATTCAAGATATGAAATATTTTTCTATAAATTGATGAATGTTAATCGAATTGTACAATGGTGTGTTTTTCTAATGTTCTGTTTGAATAACTTTTCGTTTTAGTGTTGAGCCATGTACACAGACTCAAGCTGTACAGTATATACACAATTCTTCATGATCATCATGTCTAGCATTGGTGGTGTAGAGGATCATCTAGAAAACAAGAAGTTGGACAAAATCTTTTGGACTGTTTCATTCCTCCTTCATTTCATTTATTATATGCAGTCACAGTTCCAGTTGAAGTTTTTCAGTCTTTCCTTTTCTCCACTGAATATTCCTACATAACTTTTGACTGTTTGTCATATTATCTGTTGTTTCTCATAGAAGCAGATGATAAAGTTAATGAACAAAATGTTAAACAGTTTCGGTGGATCACATTTCCCGGAAAATCTGAGCATAAATGTATAGACCCATTGCATTTCACTCTACTAGTAGAGGTGTTGGTGCAGCCTGTATTTCACAGCATTTGTTAGACAGTTTTAAAATTTCTTCATCGCTGTATTGCCATGAGCTTAGCTGTGAGTTTACAATATTTACAAACGTGACTGAAGATAGAACTGAATATCATTATTTCTCTGGTGCAGAAGCACATTTTCACAAGGCAGAGAAAAACAGGTATTTTTCCACTCTCACATACTGTCATTTACGTAGCAGGTTTTATTTTCAGACATTTATGAAGGGGGGAAATGTATGAGCATGTGTGTTGTATGTAGATCCTTTACTTTCTAGAAAGATATGGAGAGATGGAGCGAGGAGGGAATGTGTTGATTGCTGAAGGTAAGCAGTCCATTGTACTTTGCAGCCTACGGCAAGGACACCTTCACAGAGACCACAGAGACATAAGCATGCTCCATGCAGCTCCACTGAATGAATAGCAGCTTCCTTGAACACCAATCAGACACACTATGCACACATGGTCCATCATGCTTTCTGACAAATACAGTCATTTTCTGTACACACTGTCTTACATACAAATATCTCTCTCACACACGTGCTAAAATGAAACACCAGCCAGCTGAGACACTGAGAGAGAGAGAGAGAGAGAGAGAGAGAGAGAGAGAGAGAGAGAGAGAGAGAGAGAGAGAGAGAGAGAGAGAGAGAGAGGATATCAGGGACAAGGAGGAACATCGAGCAAGAAGTGGAGTGGCTGGGTGTTTGATGGGGTCGGTGAGACCGTTAATCATGGAAATGGTTGCGTTAGCTATGGCAGCTGAATTTCTTAGCCAGGCACACGCGATGCTGCTGCCAGCAATTACCAATGACACTCATGACGTCACCCTCCCTCCCTGTTTCCCTGGATGGCTACTTCAATAATGAGAAAAAAGGCCTTGGGTAAAGGTTGAGGAAGGATCCTTACAGCATTTCTCAGTTAATATTTGATTGAATGAGGATCATGCAACCTGGCAACCCAGTAGTTTGGGTTACTAGATTCTCTGAAAACAGGTTAGAATAGAGGGAAAATCCAGTTCTTAAATCACTGTGTTTACTATGACATCTGCATATGAACATTGTAATTTGAAATTTGCCATTTTCATAACTTAATTAGTATAAAAAGTTCTGTTGTATGAAGATAGCATTAGGGATGAGATTAGACATTCATCTATCCATTCTCTACACCGCTTATCCTACTGGGTCACAGGGAACATGGAATCTATCCCAGGAGACTCAGGGCATAAGGCAGTGGAGAATCTGGACAGGATGCCAGTCTATCACACACACTCACACACTCAGTCACATGCTTTGGACAATTTTTAGACATACCATTCAGCCTACAACATATGTCTTTTTACTGGGGGAGGAAACTGGAGTACCCAGAAGAAACCAGGGAAACTCCACACACACATGCTAGAGGCAGAAACCAACTCCCAACCCTGGAGGTGTGAGGCAAATGTTTATTTAGTTGGTTATTGTTATTTTTTAAGCAAAACTTTATTTATAAGAAATTCAAAGAATCAGCACTGTCGCACTGGCCTCGTCCACATGACATGGTAAGAATTTTTCCTAAAATGAAAAGTTTCCCAAAGACTTTTCACAAAACATGAGTTAAATTCAGAACACTTAATGATTCCTTGCTAGTCCCACTGCAAGTCGTACGAGTCCTATACAGTCCAATCTCCATATTTCCCTGTCAGAGATTTCCTAGTAGATCTTTACTGAGAAGCAAAGAATCTTTAACTAGCCAAAGAACCCTTCAAGGAACTCTTCACAGTGTAGGCTGTGAGCTTGTATGTGATATAATTGGCATCATCATAACATCTGTACCGTGTGCCATCCCAATTATATATTTCCCTGAGGTGGCGAGAAATTATGAGTGTCAGAGTTAACAGCATATGAGTTTCCTCTTTCAGGAAGCTTTCAATGCACCTTTAAAGCTGAAGCTGTGACATCATTAGCTCCAGAGTGGTGTAGTGGTCTGAGCATTATTGCAGCACCATGGCGTAGTTGGTTAATGTGACTGTCTTGTAAAAAGGACATCCTAGATTTGAATCCCTGCAGTGCTTCAATCAGCTCAGCTGGTGTCTGAGTCTCCCTTGGGGTTCCTTGAGTGCACCGGTGGCCTAGTGCTGATTTACACTTGATTCTGTGTCCGCCGATCTGCCAACATGTGCAGATGTTTGCATAGGTGTCTGCCAACAGATGCACACGCAGTGTCAACGTGTGCACTAGGGGGCACTGCTGCATGTACACAACCAGAATGTACAGAAAATGGAAAACAAAGAAGAAGGTCTCACATTGCAGTCAAACACAATATATATAGTCAGACAAAATTATTGGTACCCTTCATGATAATGAGCATCATGTGAAGACAAATATAATTACTGATATTTTCAGCTTACACATATGACAAAACTGTACATTTTTCTTTTCCAACACAAATTTTTTTCAAATGTAAAACATTCAAGCAGTGAGAATTATTTTCTGTGAAACACCGGGTTCAAAATGATCAGCACACTGACCATTAATATTTGATAAGCCCTCCCACAGAGAAAATGTCTGACAAGGTTCAAGACTTCATGAGAGGGATCTTGGAAGACTCTTCCCATGCAGAACAGTTCAAGATCTTTTATTCTTAGCTCTATATTCATATGCATTTGAACTGAAACAACTGGTATAGGAAAGGGGTCAAATCTGCATCCTGAAAGGTTCAATTCCTACAGCCATTTCTTACAAATCATTTGAACATCATCTTGTTGAAAAATAACTCAAGTCTAGGTTTTATGCTTAAATATCCTGCTACTTAGAGGAACCTCTAATAACATCAATTAATATTATGTATAATAACTTCACAGGAGGTCTGGTCCACTATCTGCTGTACCACAGCCCCAAATTAACAAAGATTCGCCAGCATATATGGGTGCAACTATCACTATATAGTTCCCATTTTTTGCCAAGCCAAACAAAGAGTTTGATTTTGGGCCAAAGATCATTCCACAATACATGATGGGCAATATGAAAACTGTTTTTCTATTATTTATATTCAGTATGTGATCTGTGCAGGTCAACAAGCACATACTGTATGTCTTTTGTCTTGAATGTGCTTTGATTTCACAGATTGTACAAATGAATCCTCTGCATTTTATATGCTCTTCAAGGATTTTTCCAACATATGTTTTGTGGGTTTTATTTTACTATAATCTTTTTTGTTTCAATTCTGAGAAGTCTGAGAGGAATGTTTGAATAATTATATTACATTGTATTGAATGTGTAGTAATATATTATATATTATATAAATTTTCATAAGCATATCTCCAGTCTGTGGTTTTACTTCCAGTCCCTGTGAGTGGAGAGACAAACAAAATACAGCACGTATTAAAGAGAAATGACTCATTTAGACTGTACTTTTTAGATTTCTCATTCCAATATCACACAGAAATGTGGAAAGTATTTGGGAATGTCCATAGCTGCATTTAAGGGTCTAAAAACAAATACAGGTGATGTCCTTAAAGCTAATATTTCCTGAAGGACATTTGTTGGCCTCACAAAGGTAAGTTACCTGAATCTTCCTACCCCTCCTCCAGCAGCAGAGCTGATTTGCTCCCCCCTGCAGCTGTCAGCCTTCATGACCTCCTGGTCAAATCAATAGCTTTCCTCTTAGGCCTCCAGCAAGCCCATCCTCCAGGCTGCACACTAACAGCCAGGCGAGGCTTCCTCACCAAGACAAAGGCCAGGTTGGAAAGAGCAAACCTCAAAATCACACTGAAATCTTTCGGGATCAGTGTAATTCATATATATATTTTCTATGTACTAACCTGGAAATGCATTATACACATAGACTATTAAGAACCTAATATCCAGTCTTTCTGGCTCTGGCATATAGGAAGTAATACTGCATTTGACTTGCCTCAGATGTGGGAAGTTGGAACTTCGTTTTTTGCGACCTCTGTGCTTTCATGTTACAAAGTGGGAAAAACACCAAACACCCCCATGTTTTTTTTTTCCAACAAGCTAGTAGCTGACTGTATATATTTTCCTCCTCAAAATAGAGAACTGTATAGTCAGTGTTATCAATTTTACAAGCAAATGTTTCTATATGTTGATTAATCTAAAGCAAACACTTGTACATACTTCATAATTCATCTAAAGGTATGAAGTGCTTCTGTGTTTACTTTTCATGCTGTAGCCATATTGATTTGACATCACTTTCTGAACTCAGAGATGAGTAGGCTGTCAAATCACAGGAGTACTTGAGCAGAAATTCCTGATTTTACCAATGATAATGAGTTTCAAAAATGCCACCAATATAGAGTCGGGTCCATAATTATTTGGTCAGTGACACAATTTTGGACATTTTGCCTCTGTACACCACCACAATGGATTTAAAAAGAAGCAGTCAAGATGTGTCAATTTTCAGCTTTAATTCAAGGGGCTGAACAAAATTATTGCCATTATAACCATTTAGGAATTATAGCTGGTTTTACACACCACCTCCATATTGGATAAACTAACATTATAAATATGAGAAGTATTTTTAATATTTGGATACAAATCCGTTGCAGTCAGTGACTGAAGTCTGAAACCCGTGGATATTTTACTGCCATAAACCATGGGCCTTTACTGCAGTTGCCTTCAGTTGCTGCTTGTTTGTGGGTTTTTCTTAATCTTGGTTTCATCTGTCCAAAGAATCTTGTTCCAGAACTGAATGAGCTTTTTTGTTGTTGTTTTTTTTTTTGTATGTTTTCCAGCGATGTCTAATCTGTCTTTCTGTTCTTGAGTGTTGCAGTGGTTTGCATCTTCTCTGTATTTACATTCATGAAGCTGTCTCTTGATTGTAGACTTTGACAATGACACACCTTCCTCCTGAAGAATGTTCTTTACTTGGCTAGATGTTGTGAAGGGGTTTTTCTTCGCCAAGGAAACAATTCTGCAATCATCCACTTTAGTTGTATTCCGTGGCCTTTTGGCATTGCTGAGCTAACTGGTGCCTTCCTATTTTTTAAGAATGAACCAAAATGATCATTTGGTCACTCCTAATGTTTCTGCTGTCTCTCTAATAGGTCTATTTAATGCAATATTTTTTGTTTAAACCCGTTTTCCCAAAGCTGAAAGTTAAAGTATGTCTTTACACTTTAATCACATTTTGTTTACTTCATTTCAAATCCATTTTGGTGTTGTACTGAGGCAAGGTTACAGATATTGTATCAAAAAACATTTTACTATAAAATCTAACATTGTTGATCATTCTGTGAAAAGTGCTTCTATGGTCTCACTGATCACACTGAATTGAAGTTTTTCTTTCCCTTCAACTATGTTTGGTTGTTGTTTAGAAATAATTAAAGACAGGCTCTGCGTAGACATAGATCTGGCCAACTGCATTAGAGATATTGCATTAGAGATACCCAATACTCTCCACACACATTTTGCAACAAGTTACAGAAATAAATGGCCAATTTTTAGAAATGCAAACGTCTATGAGAGGGTATTACTGGTATGGAATAATATTATTTGTGGAATTGTGGACTGAATTTATTAATAGCTGTATAAAGCTTTGAGAAAACTATGCATATGGAGTGATGTCCTGGCCTTGACCTGGCTCAGTTGTGTAAATGTGTTATCTTCTTATAGTGAATAACAACAAAACAAGTTGTAATGGAAGAATACTGATCGCAAGACAATGCAATGCTTTTCTAGGTTAATGCTGCCTATTTTTAAAAATTTCAAAAATAATCAGACCTTTTACCTGTTAGCCATATGTTGGACTGTTGCCCTATTCAAGGGTGTGATACTCGGTGTAGACCAGGACCCTTACCAGGATGGAAAAATGATAATGATAAAATGAACAATTATTTACCTAGTAGCTAAACATCTTCTGATGCCTACATAATCTTGTTTGTCATTAGCTATGTTTCCACAATTAGCCGTGCTCACTGTGGTTAATCACTTTTTCACAGAGACTTTCATGGTTTAGCTAGATTTATGCCCATAAAGCCACTGGGGATCAAAGTTGATTCAATGCCAGATCAGGCATCTCATCTCAGGGTCTATTCCTGTCTTCTGCCTGGATCAGTTACCCTGTGACTCTCAAAAGGTCCATATGAATTTGTGGAGAGTCATTTGATGGTGGGGAAGAGAGAAAAAGAGGACAGAGAAAGACCTAGTCAGTTCCTCACAACGCTAAGCACAGAGCCTGCATTGTACTGCTTCAGCCTCTGGTGAGAGTTAGAGCACAAGTCCACAGCTGACAACGGAGTCCTCTCTCAGAAACATATGCAGTCAGAGCACTAGCAGTGTATGTGGGTGTGTGGCGGATGAGGGCATTTGAAACACAGACACCAGTACAAGTTGATTCAAGCTGTCTGGCAACAGTGACTTGTTTAGCTCTGTATGCTTGGTTTCCCAGCAACTTGCGCTTGTGCCCTATCACGGCAAGCTCTAGCTGAGAAGAAACATGGAGCAGACATTCAGTCCTGCACCAGCAAAGGTCAATAAAGGGTCAGACAGCAGAAGAGGTCACCCCACATGACAGACCACAGGTGAAATCAAATTGAACTATGGAACAGATATCACCACACTACAGGACAGGACACATCATGGATCCTGCAACAGCATGAAGCAGATGACACCATGGACAGGTCAGTCACATGAAACAAGTCACCCCATATGAAAAGTCACACCATGAAACAGGTGACACCTTGAAACACATTGTACTGTCGATCACCACAGAGGACAGGTCACACCATGGGACATATCACCACACAGGACAGGTCACACCATTAAACAGATCATCACACAGAACAGGACAGGTCACACCAAGGGACAGATCACCAAACAGGACAGGTCACACTATTAAACAGATCTCCAAAGGGGACCGGTCACACCATGGGACAGATCACTAAAGGAGACTGATCACCACACAGGAGAGGTCACACCATTAAACAGATCATCACACAGGACAAGACAGGTCACACCAAGGGACAGGTCACACTATTAAACAGATCTCCAAAGGGGACAGATCACACCATGGGACAGATCACCAAAGGGGACAGATCACACAGTTAAACAGATCACCACACTGTGAAGCAGGTGACTCTATGGACTGGTCAGCACCAGGCAACAGGTCACTGTAGATATGTCATACCATGAAGCAGATTACACCATGGGACAGAAATAAAATTAATTTAAATGATCAAATAAAAAACCTTGTCCACAGTTATGTCCTGGACTGTGGCCTTGAAAAAAAAATCTGTTCACTTTATAACAGTAAATATTCTCTCCATAGGTTCACATAGGCCTTCAAATTGCAAACTTATGTATAAGAACACATTAAGCCCAGAAGCACCGTGGATAAATGAAGCGAACTTGCTTTGTCAAATGAGAGAAACACGCACATACAGGGAAACACACATACACTGAAAAAAACGCAACCATTTCTGCAAGCTGGTGCTTGCTGGTGAATTCATGAGATGACAGAGGGAGAAGCGTAATACAAAAATTGAGAGAAAAGAGAGAGCATGAGAAAAAGAGAGAGAGAGTGAGGGGGGCTCGGAATGCAAGAAAGGCCTGACGCTCCATCCATCTGCCAAGCTGAGTCTGGTCAATCCATCTCGGCCACAGCTGTTTCATCTAACCCCCTTCACAGACGCACATACACACACAGGCAGACCCCCCTCATAGTGACTGTCCCACACACTTTCAGTAAGATAAAGAAGGCTATGTCAGCCACGTGTCTGTTGAATGGGAGTCTCAGAATGAGCCAAGCCTCCAGACAGCTGACCAGACGTTGGTGCAGGAGCCAATCAGCAGGGTTATATTCATCTACCTCAGCTGTACACTTCAGACACACACACACACACACACACACACACACACACACAGGAAATACAAGTAACTTTTATACACACACACACACACACACACACACACACACACACACACCTAATGTATACCATATTCCATAGTTTTCTAGCGCTCTGTGAAACTTTAGAATTCAACACAAATAAACATGTCTTTCAGTTCAATTAACTACAAAATGTCCAATGAGAAATTTTGATCTTGGCAGGAAATATCTCAACATCTCCTTTGTGACTTAAACCAGGCTATGGAAATAGTGCCAGGATACCATAGGCTTTAATCCCTGTAATCGCTGAAACTCGTTGACCGGATAAACAATGTCAATTGCATACACACCCTGTGCCTATTCTGGGCCTCTTCTTCCTCTGTAGGTTTCCTGTAACCTTCAGCGTCCTTCCCCAGTGCTGAAACATTCCCCAGCTGATGTGCAAAGACGGGTCATTTGTGTTACAAGCTATACAGAATTATCATTAGATCAGAATCAGTTCAGTTGAATTAGTCAAATAAGATTCAGATTGCACTCAACAATATGTATAGCTACATTACAGGTAAAAATATATTGTAATTATATTGTAATAGCAGTATGACGGTACAGTGGAAAATGGAATCCTGAAATAATACGTTATTTTACACTATACTAGTATCTGTGATGATCTAACAAAACAAAAGCGTATATCCTTAAAGTAATAGTCCAGTGTTTTAATCTGATCTCAGTCCACTGTCTCTGTAGTGTTTGTGGATCTGATATGCAGTAAAAATGATATGCAGGATTACAGTTTGTTTGTTTTGCTAAAACACATTTTCAGCAATAAAGCCACAGCAGTATCACGGCCACAACACAACTCCAGGATCACAGTTCAGTGCTGAGCTCAGATTACTGTCTGTGTGGAGTTTCACATTTTCTTCCTGTGTGCATGTGGGTTTCAAAAAAAGATATGCATGTAGGTGATTTGTCTGGATTAAATTGTGTGAATGTGTGTGTGCATGGTGCTCTGTGATGGACTGGTGTCTGCTACAGGGTGTATTTTCACTTCCCAGTGTTCCCAGAACAGGCTCCAGATACACCACAAGCCTGATCAGGATACAGCAGTGTGAATGAATGAATGAATGAATGAATGAAGTAGATTTTTTAAAACAATTAGCACAGAAACTGTGGACCAAACTGTACTGCATTTTTACATATAGTTTTGAAATGAAATACCTTACTTGCAGTCTTTTGCTCACATATTAAAACAGAACATTACAGAAAATTTGTGTACAGTAAAGAGGGAAATAAGCTGTGATAAATAGAACATGTGACTAAATAAATGCCTCTGAGTAAACACTTACTGTGAGTTACTGCATTTTACAATAAATCGCATATATATTTTGTCTGTTATTATCATGATCGTGTATAAAAATAAATGAAAATTTATCTGCTTTGTTTGAATTGACGTCAAGACAAAAATGCAAAACAAAACAAAACAAAACGTATTACATGTACTGCATGTGTGTCTGCATTTCCTTTAAATCCAGTAGCTTTTATTATTATTTTCCTCCTTTTGTTTCTGATTAGCAAGTGCTGTGGAAATTCTTGTTCTTCTTAAGCTTCTTACACCACATGATTTTCTGAATGATTTCACAACGACATACAAAAATCATACATTCTAAAAGCTTGTGAAGAGAGATCTGTGATTTTAGAGGGCATAATGTGCACTGGTGTCCAATTTAAAGTCGTTCCAACATTACGAAGACAGACGTTAGAGTTCTGGCAGTGTCCAAAATTTCTAATTATGACATTTAAAAAAAATGTCCAAAGACATGCATTGTAGATTGATTGGCATCTCTAAATTGTCCATAGTGTGTGTGTGTGTGTGTGCCCTGTGATGGGCCAGGGTGTATCCTGCCTTGATGCCCAATGACGCCTGAGATAGGCACAGGCTCCCCGTGACCCGAGAATAGATCAGATAAGCGGTAGACAATGAATGAATGAATGAATGAATGAATCTCCTCTGTATAATCACATTCAGTAGATGCTTGCAGATGCAGAAATTAGTTGTGGAGAGTAAAAAAAAAATCCTGAATATTCCTTCAGAACATGCTACAAGATCTTAAAGGTTGGATGACCTACTTGTTTTAGAGCAAATTGTGAGCTAACTAGCAAAGTGATATTCTATGCTCTTTAATACCTTCCTACATCTCTCCTCCTGCATCTTTAAAAAAAATGGGCAAAGTGTCAGTAATTGTGGGATTTCAACTACATAACCCATGCAGATCTCTGCTGTATTTTTTAAAGTCTTGAAACGTGTCAGTGATGCTCCTGCCTTTTTACAGTTGCTAAGATATGATTAGTTCATCATTGTTTAAAGGAGGATTTTAAAACAAAGGGTCAATAATAACAAGCAACCAACATGACTATCTGTGAAGAAAGAAATGGCGACTGTTATTAAGCTGTTATGTCATACATGAGACAAACGTACATGTAAACGAACGGAGCGAAGAACAGCACACCTCCGAGTCATGTTTAAGCAAATGAATAAAAGTCAGCTGTCATAATGGGACTGATTTGAATAGGGAGGGTAGCAAGATGGTCCAAGATGACATCATCAAGCTGAATTTGTTTCCCCATAACCATGTTCTGTTTATTATTATTTCTGGTATTTCTACTTTCTACTGGTATTTAAATGTTTCTTAAACTCAAATTAAATATTGATCATTCAGTCTGGAAACTGATGTTAATGTCTGATGTTGAGGTCTGCATAAATAACACATGAATGAACGGCCACAGCAGTTACAATTTAATACTTAAGTAGCAACTGTTTTGTTTCGTTTTTTGTTGTGTTTTGTTTTGTTTTTTGTTTTTTGTTCTGTTGGTTTGTTTTGTTTTTTTGTTGTTTTGTTTTTTGTTTTTTGTTGTGTTTTGTTTTGTTTTGTTTTGTTTTTTGTTGTGTTTTGTTGTGTTTTGTTTTGTTTTTTGTTTTGTTTTTTGTTGTGTTTTGTTTTGTTTTTTGTTGTGTTTTGTTTTGTTTTTTGTTGTGTTTTGTTTTGTTTTGTTTTTTGTTGTGTTTTGTTGTGTTTTGTTTTGTTTTTTGTTTTGTTTTTTGTTGTGTTTTGTTTTATTTTTTGTTGTGTTTTGTTTTGTTTTTTGTTGTGTTTTGTTTTGTTTTTGTTGTCTTGTTTTGTTTTGTTTTGTTTTGGAGCTTTGTGTTCCCACTTTTGACAAGCACCATGGACTCAGAGCATATAACACAAATCTATTTTGAATTTGATCTGGAGGAATAAATATATACTGCTTTTTCTGCTTGTCTTTAAGCATTCTGTTTTTGTTGTCAATTTTTTTAAGCAAACCAGTTCTCAAACCACAGAAGGTAAAAAAAAAATTTGTATGAAAACTCTTGCTTTTCTGACGTAATGTTTTTAGACTCTGGTCTGATGCGCTGCCTTCAACTAAATCTTTTATGCAAATGCATGTGATGAACCACAGCAGCAACAGCAGGTCTGCTACAGAAGCTGTGATGGTTCTTGTTTAGTAAACTAAACTACCGCCAGTTTTTTCGTATGTTTATTGGCTCAGCTGCAGTATTTTTAAATACTCAGTCTGACCTGCTGAACTACTTTGCCACAGAGGCTCAAAGAAATGAGATACTTATAAACTTCCAGTCATGTTAACTGCAATTGTCAAATTTCCCATGATATGTGGGGAATATTGGGTTTATACAGGTGGTGCAGGAGGAGTGGATGGTGTGATCAAAGCAAAAACTCAGATATACAAAATATGTCTAAATGTATGTGGAAACATAACCGAGACACATTCAATTCTGTTCCATTCAGTATTTATTTATTTGTACACTATACCATATTTAACAATAGACATTATTAAAAATGGACACAAAGCAGCATGAATATATAAATTCAGAATATAATTAAAAATGCATAAATCTATCCCTAATGAGGAAGCCAGGGGTGAAGGTGGCAAAGAAATTCTCCTTGAGATGATATGAGGAAGTAACCTTGAGAGGAACCAGATTCAAAAGGGAATCCACCCGGTTCTGCATGACACCAGAGAGTGTGATTATAAATAACTGCCCTTTTATAACTGTGTACTATATGGTCAAAAGTGCAACTGCGTAACCAGGAAATTCATTCTAGCTTTAACATGAAGTCTGGCTTGTTGAAGTTATCAACTGCTCACTGATGGAGACCTGAGTGCAAGACTGTTCATGGCAATTGCAGTCATAAAGCTCTCATAGCAATAAGTCATCCTCATAGTTTCTGGATTATCGACAGTAGTCTCCTGGATGTTTAGGTTGTACATCTGAGGCCATGCTCAGCAGCAGTGAGTGCTTTCCAATTGAAACCCCTATGTTGAAAGCACATGACTGTATAGATTTCTCTTCACTGAAACTTTAGAGGCTCAAACCTGTTCCACTATGACAACTCCTCTGTGCAGAAAGCAAGCTCATGAAGACATGATTAGCCAAAGATAATGTGGAAGAACTCAAGTGACCTGCACACAGACCTAACCAAAACCACAGTGAACACCTTTGTATTGGAACACCGACTACACCCCTGGCTTCCTCACTCTTACTAATGCTCTTGTGGCTGAATGACCAGAAACTCCCACAGACAATCTCCAAAATCTAGTGGAAAGCCTATTCAGAAGAGTGGAGACTTCTACAGCAGCACGGACGGGACTTACTTCATAGCAGGAGGTTCAGGAAGCATGATGTGCAGTGGGAGCTCTGTGGGTATGGTGTTTGACTACTGACTAAATGGTTGTGAGTTTGAATCACAGGACCACCAAACTGCCACTGCTGGGCCCTTGAGCAAGGCCCTTAACCCTCAACTGCTCAGTGGTGTGAATATAAGTTGCTCTGGATAAGAACATCTGCCAAATGCTATAAATGTAAACATATGGGTGTGCACACACTTCTGCCCATATAGTGTTGCTCCTCTTGCACTGAGAGTTGACTGTTTATTTGTATTTTTACAGTACGAAGCATTTTTATAGTCATTAGGCTTTTTACTTTTATCAGAATTTACTTTTATCACTATTAAAGAACTCGTGATGCATCCGATTTAATTTAGTGTGTAAATATCAAATTTGGATGGAATTAAAATATGGATAATAGACATCTTATGTGATATCACATTAATGGAAAGGGGATAGAAAATAGACTTGGGTATTTAAATAGCATGTTTATTGTCTAGGACGATGGCATCCCCCTGCTTTCCACCTGAAATTGAGCCGTGGTTGATTGCTGATTTTCCTTCATGCAATCTTGCCCTATAAATGTTTTTTTTCCCCCTGTGCAATTCATTCCATCCATTTATTCTGTCTCATCAGCTATAAAAGTGGTCTACCAATCAGCATTTTCATAATTGGGTTTTCAAAGCAAAACTGCTACAAAGATGAAATTGTTTACCTTATCAAGGCGAACACTGATCAACTGCATCAGCAAAGAATGTGGCCACAGGATGAAGCTCACTGGATGGGAGAGAAGACCGAAGCTTATAAGCAAGACAGATGTTAAACACCACAAACCTCTGGCATTTGCAGCTCAGCTCACTGTGAGTTACTTTAGATTAATATATTGTTATGTACAGTATTTGAGTTATTTTGTCTATTTCCTACAAATGAGCATGCCTCCCGGGGACTGTACCTTCTGGGCATGCATATTACACATATTGATATTTATTGATCTGAGCGAGACTGCGCCATATGTTACACCTTCTTACTTTTATTGAGCTTATTGAATTGGGCTGATTAATATCAATGTAATGTTAAAGTAACTTCACATCTAATATTTCACTGAACATCCCACATTCACACATGCTGTAATGTGTAGTTTATCAAATGTTTATTTTTCTTTTCTCTTTCCTCCTCCTCTGTGTTCCCTCTTGGTTGCAGTGTTTACTTGCTCTTCTTCTCCTTCCTCTGGACTGTTACTGTCCCTTCCTTCCTCTGCCTCCTCAACATGCGCTCCTTCACTCTCCTGTTTTCACCAGGGTCATAGCAATTACTCCTCTCTTGCTCTCTCACTTTCCCCTCTCTCTTCTGTTCTGTTTGTCCTGTCTTCTGACTGCATGCACACATCTCTCCACTCCTTTATTTGCCAGATTTTCTTTCTTTTGCTTTTGCATTTCCTCATTCTCTTCTCATTTTCTGTCTTCTTTTCTCTACTACATGTCTTTCTTTTTCTATCCTTTCTTCTTTTTTTATTCTCTTCTGTTTTTCTCTCATTTCTCCTTTATTATTTAATTGAATATGTCATCCCTCATTTCCTCTATCACGCTTTTTTCCATATCCCACTTCTCATCCCATTCATGTGCTCTCATTTCCACCCCTTGTTCCATTCAACCTTTTTCTCTCTGTCCCTGCATCCCTCTTTCCTTTCCTCTCTGCTCTCTCCCTTTGTCCTTCTTCTCTCACTCATTCTCTCTGTCCCTTCATCCTTCTCTTTCTCCCTTGGTCTCTCATATAGGGAACAGAGAGTTGCCGCAGGACTGCAGTTCTCAGTGAAACCACATTCTATTTTCTACCACTTCCTCTTCCTCCTCCAGCCGTCACCATGGTGATGGTGTGAGCCGGCAAAGGCCGCTCCCTGCTCAGCCTCAGTTATCATTCCTGTTCTCTCTCTTTTTCATTCTCTCTCTCTCTCTCTTTCTCTTTGTTCCACCACTTTATCTCTTTCTGTCCATCCATCTGCCACTTTGTTTCAACTTTGTTTTCGTGCTCAGCTTCACTCTTTCATTTTCACCTCTGCTTAATTACAGATGTAGTCACACAATTTCATCTTTCCGTTCACTGCCTCATGTATTTAAAAAAAAAAACGCATTTTCCCTGTCCCTTTATTCCATCACATCCTTTAATGTAAGTGTGATTTCAGTCGCTGCTGTTTGCTACGTTGTTTTGCAAAGAACATCTATTTCTGGCCGAACTGCTCCCACCCACACCTGCTCTCTCTCTCCACTGCAGAGCTTCAGCGGTGACAAAAACCCTCACTGCCATCTTACCTACTGCTACCTCACTGCCCCTGACACCGATGACACGCCCGTCCGATCCCTTTTTCTACAAGAGTGGGAACACTGCTTGAGTCACAGAGGCCAAAGGACAAACATTGTGCTAGAAGGAGTGGTCCTGATTCATATCAGAGGAAGCTGACGTTCAAACATTATTTCATTCTTACTGAGGCGAGAAAGCTTGGTGGTTAATGAACCAACCACTTAAATGAAGTGTGCAATTTAATCATTTATCGTACTTTAAAGCTTGTTTACTGATCAGTTTAAATGCACACTTGCAGAACACTTTCTTTTCATTTCTAAAAATTTCATTTTATTTCATGGATTATCTTATGCTTTATCGTTGTACTGTTTTAAGATTAGCATCTCTATTCTAATTTTGATCCAGTTGTATTCTCTTATTTTTGTTATTCTCTATCTTGTGTAAGTCCCTCAGTGGGCACAGTAAAGTACAATGTGTTGACTTTAAATCAGGAAACCAACTGCTTTAAAATAAGAAAAAAAAGAGCAGTTTATTAGTTTTATTATGTTAAATAAGGAATAAAATAAATGAAATATATGCATGCAGAATAAATAGACTTGTGTTCATTGATGTGACAGGTGTGTAGTGAATAAGGCAGCTCTCACATTTCACAGTGACACAGTGACCTGTCCTTCAGGTTTCTCCAACTAATATTTCTCTATTTATAGAAGCTGAGTTATAAAATAGGCATTGTCTTACCTTCTGACTTGTGAATATATTCATTTTAAAGCCTTTCTTCAACTTGCACTTGAACTACACTTCCTGCTAGCAGCTTCCTGTTTTGCCTGTTTTATAACTTGGTTAATAAAGCAGTGTGTGGAATTTGCTTCTGCTTCATTTTATTTAAAGAAATCCACACAACACTAGCTACAATTATCAACACTTCAGTAATGTTCAAATAAATCAGTAAAGGATAGATTTCCTAAAGTATTAAAGTTTCTATTAATTCTTTTATTAAAATTTCACTGAAAGTAACTTCATTTATATTGCTTATATCATCCTTGGAATTGTAAAATACAGGATACTCAGTGATCTCTTCTGATTCTCTCTGCCTCTCCCATCACAGCATCAGTGAGCTTATATATACGGAAGAGGGCAGACAGCACTTTCCTCTATTTGTGTTACACTGCCCTGTGATGTGGCATGAGCAGCAGTTTAAAAAAAAAAAAAAAAAAAGCGTATGGTCAGCTGGCTTTGTGTCTCAGAGGAGGCATGTGTTAACCTTCACCCTGTCTGGTTGCTAGCTGTTGTGTGATAGGAGAGAGCTGGCTGATGGATGAGAATTGACAGGTGACTAAATTGGAGAGAAATATATGGGTTAAAAAGTCTTTGCACTTGTATTCTCATGTATAAAGTTGCATAAATACTCAACTAATTCATAATTTACCAATTTCTGACTTCATTCAAACGTAATCCAACAAAATCAAAAGACTTGACAGACTTCCTATGTGTAACTTCTTTTTATGTTGCCTAAAAATGCAACCCCATGTAACATGATTAACTTTGAACTAAAAGAAAAGAATCTGATTATTTGCCTGACCAGTCGAATGAGGTCATGAAAGAATAAATGGCTGGCCACAGGACACACCCCCTCTCATTCAGGGCAGTGGCTCTACACTATGGACCTGAGTGGCACACGTGCAGTGGGCGGGATGCAGTCTGTGGCCTTTGACTAACACATTGTGTTTCAGATGAAGTTTATGATCTCAGAAACCGGCCCCTGCTGCATGCTGATTAGCAGATAGTTTGACAGAAGCGTGGGTTGGTTCTGCTGTGTGTGTGGTGTGTGTGCGTGTGTGTGCGTGTGTGTGCGTGTGTGTGCGTGTGTGTGCGTGTGTGTGTGTGTGTGACATTTTGAAGTGGTTATACGATGATTAAGTATTAAATGAGTTTAAGCTCTTAGTCCAGGAGAGAAAGAGAGTGTGAGAGCAAGAGAGAGAGAGAGAGAGAGAGAGAGAGAGAGAGTTTAAAGTGGTCATGTTTGCCTAAGGTGCACCCCCCCCCCCCCCTCTCATAAACCCACTTAGTGTTTGCTGATGATAAACATGTGAGTACACTATAAACCCTGAGTTGGTGTGAGTTTCTGTGCTGTACAGAATAATTTCAGTCACCATCTATCTATCTATCTATCTATCTATCTATCTATCTATCTATCTATCTATCTATCTATCTATCTATCTATCTATCTATCTATCTATCTCTGTTTTCATCTATTTACTAGGTGCAATCTAGAGACTCAAAATCTGGCACCAGTAACCATGCCATGCTCAGCATCACTGAGATGTTGTTACACGATTGGCTGATTGGACAATTATATTAAACAAATGCTAAAAAACAATTATGACACATTTTTTAAAACCTTGAACACAAACACCTACTTAAACACAAATACCAGATATGCCTAGAAACAAATTTTCTCGTAATGAATGTAAAAAAAAAAAAAAAAAAAAAAAAAAAAATGCTCACACAAGACCAAACTGTATAAATTCACAAGTTGCTGAAATCCATTTTAAGAAAAATCAACCATGTAACTCAACACAGCAGTTAGACAGAAAGTGAAAATGCCTCAGTATTCAGTCTCTGGATTGGGAAAAACACGCATTATCAGCCAGAGCAAACTCCACCCATTCTGCTCTCCTGACACAGTGAGGCAATGTCCTGTTGTGGTCCAGAGTAGAGGAGGGTGGACACATTGTTAGCTGAAACAGATGGGCTACAGTCAGTAAATGTATACCTATAAAGTGTCCTGAAATGAATACACAGTGAGTGCAGGTACAAGTGAATGTAGATTATAATAATAAACTTAGTGACACAGTATAATAATGTTACTGATGTCTTTAATGACCCTTATGTAAGACACATTTTTGTATTTTTCCTTCATGTACATAGACAAAGTGAATCTTTCACTCAGCATCTATTTAGTATGAACAATAATAAACCTTCTTCAAGTTATTCTGTGTTACAATTCATTTTAACATGTCATTAGCCTTCACAATCAGAAGACTAATCCACTATTGACCAGAAGGCTATGAAAGCAAAAACAGTTTATTTGGACATCTACAAAGTGCTCAAATAGTTTATACCCCCAACTGCAGCAATGCAGTGACATACTGAAATATAATAGTACATCATTTCCTCATTGAGCATCATGAATGGCCAGAATGCTCCATCTATCTTTTGTCACACTGTGAATTTCATTTCATTTCAATTGCATTTCATTTTCTTCATTCTTGACCATTTTCTGTCACCCCTGTTTGCAGAATCATAGGTCACCAATTTCACCAAACATGCTGAACAGCTCACCTGATTCTGACACATCTTTAGTATATGTATTCACACTGCATGGCTTCATAACTCTGTGAACCTTTAAGCTTGTTAGCGCCTAAACCTACACACACTGAGCACTTTAATAGGTACACTATACTAATACTGGGTAGGGCTTCTCAAAGCAGCCTCAAAGCTTCATGGCATGGATTCCATAAGATGTTGAAAACATTCCTTTGAGATTCTGGTCCATGTTGACATCACACAATTCCTGCAGATTTTTATGAGCACTTTCATGCTGCAAAACTCCCACTCTACCACATCCCAAAGCTGATCTATGTGATTCAGAGCCGGTGATTAGGAAGGCGACTGAACTCATTATCTTGTTCATGAAACTAGTTTGAGATGACGTTTCCTTTGTGATATGGTACATTATCATGCCTTTAGCCTTTAGAAGATAATAAATTGATGACAGGATGCACACGATCAGAAACAATACTCAACAAACTGAGGAATTCAAGCAATGATTGATTTGTATTAACAGGTTCAAAGTGTACCAAGAAAACATTCCTCACACCATTACACCACCCCCACCAGCCTGGACTGTGACACAAGGGAAGTTAGGTTCATGGGTTCATGCTGCTGGTGCAAATTCTGACCCTACCATCTGTGTGGCTCAGCAGAAATTAAGATTCATCAGATCAGACTATATTTTCCTAGGCTTCAACTGTCCACTTTTGTTGAGTCTGTGCCCACTGCAACCTCAGCTTTTTATTCTTGGCTGATAGAACAAAAGTGGAGCTCATCTACTTTGAGGTTTGATGTGTTGAGCATTCGGGTGATGCTTTTCTGCTCACCACAATTGTACAGAGTGATTGTCTGAGTTACTGTTAGATTGAAACTCTCTGACCATTCCCCGTTGACCTCTCCCATCAACAAGGCATTTCCATTTGCAGAACTGGAATTTCACTGGTGGTTTTTTGCTTTATCGCACCATTTTGAGTAAATTCAAGAGAATGTTTCAGCAGAACCACATAATACATAAATACATAAAGCAGCCTGTCTGAAACCAACAATAATGCCATGTTTAAAACAACAGAGATCACATTTCTCCCCCAATCTGATGGTTGATGTGAGCATTACACGAAGCTGCTGGTCCGTATCTGCATGATTTTATGCATTGCACTGCTGCTACATGGTTGGCTGATTAGATAATTGCAGGAATGAGTAGGTGTACAGGTGTTCCTAATAAAGTGCTCAATGAGTGTATATCCATGAAAATGTGACTCCTTGCATGTGTTATAATGCATTTCAGTGATACAGTCAGCTTGGAGATGATGGTGAGTAAACATACTGTGCGTCAGAGTAATTTAACAATTTTACCCCATACAGTAACTCTACAGCACTAATAATACAGTTAGCAAGCATAGTAGCACTTTCTGCTGCTAAAAGCTAACATGTGCTAACAAAATTGATCTTTAAATGTTTACCTTTAAATGTATATTTCTAGAAAGCAAAAGCATGTGTAGGATTCAGCTAAAAAAAAACCCATTAACAGCAGACTGTGTGCCCCAATATTAGACACAGTATTACGAGTGTTCATTTCTGTTAACAGCTATTTTTTTACTTGAGCACTTATGTTTTATGATGACGTATACAGCTTTCTAGAGAGAGTTCTGCAAATCTTTGTGTATATCTGCTGAACTTCAATGTGAAAGATTTTCTTTATGGAAGTGTAAACAGGACCTGCATTTCATATCTATCAGATGATTACTGTCTAACATTTGGGCAAAAACAGTTCGGAACAGGTTTGTGGAATGATGTACAAATTGTCAGTCTTTGTTTGATTGAGATTGAAAAAAAAAAGAAAAAACCTCTCCAAACTCTCGCTGTGTTTACTGAACTGAACGATCACTATCATCTTCCTAAATAACACAGCTGGGTGAAAATCTTTATCACTTCACTCGTACATTATGACCAATTTTCCTCCTTTTCATGCATCCTTCGCTCTGTCTTTTGCTCTCCTCTCCTGTCTCCACTCCCTCCTCTGTTTTCTTCACTCCTGGTCCCTATATCCGTCCTTCCTCCTCTCCTCTGCAGCAGAGGGCTGTATTTCACGGTGCCATGAGTCCTTTTGTCTGATAGCACCACAGACCCGGAGGCAGCGAGGAAGAGCTATAGTGCCTTATATCTGAAGCTGTGCTGCCTCGCTCTTACCATTAGGAGAGCGCTGACGCCGAGCAGCCTTCATGACCACCATCACTCCTGACAAACACAGTCCTGCCGCACCGGCTGCACACTGCACACACAACACACCAATGAGGAAGAAATTCTGTGTGTATCCATACTCATGCATGCAGGTAGCTTAGGGTGTGTTGCGCTGACTTCACAATGTCATGTGGATTCATTCACATCTGTATAATGCACGTTTTTTAAAATGCATTGCATTTGTCTATGCACCATGGAGCTGGAGCCTGAGATGCAAGGTTCAGCATGCATACAGTATGTGTGAGATTCAGCATGCATACCTGTGAGCATGCATATGTGTGTATTTTACTTTTTATTTATGCAACTGTCTCACTGAAATCAGGGAGCAAAAGCTATGTGGCACAAATAAGACATGACAAAGTCACCACATGATAAGTGTAGAGGCCAACACCACAGTTTTCACCAAACCACACTGACCGCTTACTTTGACTTTCTACAGTTACATTAATACCCGCATTGTGCAAGTAGAGTATTTGGTTTTTGAAATCTACAAGAGCATTTTTGTAACTATTTTGTTAGCTTTTGTATGAATGACATTCTAAACACTAACTCTAATCCTAAAGTTAACTATTCATTAATCTTTATACAAAGTCAGTCATTGGATTTCGTCCAACTTTACATCATTCACTGTACCGCTTAGCTTTGTATGCTGACTTTAAAAGGTCTGCATAGTGTCATGTAGGCTTTTAAAAGATTGAAGTATAACCTAGAAATAGTTTATGTAGTATTATCGTCTACAGCAACATTAAGAATATTTTATAAATTCTACAAAATGTTATGAAAAACTATTTCTTGGACCCTACTGAAATACTCATATACTGTTGTAGAGTTTCTAGGAGTGGAAGAAGAAGAAGAAGAAGAAGAAGAAGAAGAAGAAGAAGAAGAAGAAGAAGAAGAAGAAGAAGACATTGTAATTATATTTTATACATATTTGACAAAGATCAAATGTAAAATACTAGTAAAAAATTATGATAAAACTTAACCATGACAGAAAGAAGAAAAATAAACATATAAAAATAATATAAAAGTATAAAAATAATATTATAAAATAGACTACAAGCACAACACTTAATATAAAAGCAATGTAAAAGTCATTTCACGATATGAATCTTTAAATCAGTAAGTGTAAAACTTACTGTACAAGTAAATTTTTCAGTGATGATTTAAATGCTGGAGCCTCAACTCACTTCACCACATGATAACATGCATCATTTAATCTGCACTAAAACATAATCTGTTACCAATATTAAACTCGATCACAGCTGCACCAAAAGACATCCGAGATCCAGAGAGGTGTCAGGTGTGTTATCTCCCACCCTCGCCACCCACCCACCCCACCCCACCCCACCCCACCCCACCCCACCCCCCCACCCCGGTTGTTTGTTCAGCTGGTCAACCTCCTACAACCCCCCCACCCCTACCCCCACCCCGCCCCGCCCCACCCCGCCCCACACACACACACACACTCCCCCAAACACAACCGGCTGTCTGCCGTTCTAAGGGGGTGGGGGGAGAGAAGGAAGGACTGGAGGGAACAAAAGGCAGCATGGATGCAGTGGAGAGACTCACAGTGGTCATACAAAGCTGCTCGCGTGGGGGTGGTGCTGTCTGTGTCTGTGTGTGTGTGTGTGTGTGTGTGTGTGTGTGTGTGTGTGTGTGTGTGTGTGTGTTTTGTGTGTGTGTGTGTGTGTGTTGTTATAGAAGAGGTGGCAGCTGAGGGGACTGAGAGAGAGAGAGAGAGAGAGAGAGAGAGAGAGAGAGAGAGGGGGGGGGGAGAGAGACAGAGACAAAGACAGAGAGAGAAGGGATGAATATGTATGAGAGAGGATGGCTGTCCTTCCTTGGGACCCCACGACCCAGCCAGGGGAGCAGACCATCTCCCGCTCTCTTATTTTCTTTCCCTCGTTCTCTTGTTCTCCGGCTGAGTGAACTGACAGCAGGTGGAAGCACAAGAACTGTAGCACACATGCACTCAACAATACAAGCTCAAAAGTGCACATGCTGCACACACGTGCACGCGCACACACACACACACATGCTCAGAGAGGCATTAGAAGCCCATTGCAACCAGGGCCACACACTTTACTAAAAGGATAATGAGGTGTGGATGTGTGTGTCCATATAGAGGGTCTGGGTGGAACTAGTTACAGCTTTAAAAGCCAGTGCTTTTTACTCCATTTATGAGGTGAATGTGTGTGTGTGTGTGTGTGTGAGAGAGAGAGAGAGAGAGAGAGAGAGAGTATTAGTGAGTGTAAAGAGAGAGAAAGGCTTTTTGAGAGAGATGGCAGTTCTTCATTCAATGGCTTCGGGATCAATATATCAGACATACAGGCATTGATCCATGGAGAGAAGACGGAGGCTACAACCCCAAACAAAGACTTCACCATGAAAACCATAAATATATAGGTTTGCTGGAAGCATCCTTGTATATGCTATGTACATTCTGTGTGTGTGTGTGTGTGTGTGTACAGTATTTATGTACAGTATGTATGTATATATACTGTATTAATTATCCTGTTACAGTGGGATACAGTGAGCAATCAGTTCTCGAAGTGTTGATGTGTTGGAAGCAGAAAAAATGGGCAAGTGTAAAGCTCTGGTTGACTTTGACAAGGGCCAGATTGTGATGTCTAGACAACTGGGTCAGAGCATCTCCAGAACAGCTGGAGAGCTTGTGCAGTGGTTAGTACCTACCAAAAGTGCTCCACAGAAGGACAACTGGTGAACCGTGTCAGGGTCATGGGCACCCAAGGCTCACTGATGCAAATGGGGAGTAAAGGCTAACCTGTCTGGTCCAATCCCACAGAAGAACTACTGCAGTACAAAATGCTTAAAAATTGAATACTGGCTATGATAGAAAGGTGACAGAACACACAGTGTGTGGCTGTGTAGCTGTAAACTGGTCAGGGTGCCTATGCTGACCCCTTCCACTGCCAGACTCAGTGTGTGTGCATCACTTACCTGGGGAAGTGATGACACCATGATGCACATTATGGGAAGAAGGCAAGTTGTAAATGTAGATTCAGGGTTTTTTGTTGTTATGTTTTGTGTATTTTATTGTTTTGGAAAGCTTGCTGGCACAAAAGGATTTAAATTAAGCATAGAAAAAAATTTCTTCTATTTCTCTTCTTTATTTTTTCAGAGGAAATAAGTTAAGGGTGGTGTGCAATTCTGATTTGCACTATATATTTTCAATATGTGCATATTATATGTGGAAACTGGCATCCATGCTCACATATCCAAGATCAAGTTTATTAGCATTGCATGTATCATAGATGCGCTATTTGTGTTTGTGCCAGTGGTTTGCTTTAGAAGGCTGACCTAAACACCACCTTACTGATCTCCAAAGAAAAACAATATTTCTGTACAAACAACAGCAATGCTTTTATTCATAGAGCTCTGCTGCGCCATATAGCCCATGAAGACAGCATGCTGACAGAGCAGTATATCTCTGATGGGTCCTAATCCCGAAGCAGATAAAAAATATTTTGAGCACTAAACAGTAACTGATACAAATACAGATATGGGCCCATCCAAAAGTATTGGAAAAACAAGCTTTTGTTTTTGCTATACATCATTAATTTACATTTATGGCAGACACCCATATCCAGAGCAACTTACATTTTTACAACTGAGCAACTGAGGGTTAATGGCCTTGCTCAAGGGCCCATCATTTGGTGGCCCTGGGATTTGAACTCACAACCATTCAATCAGTAATCCAATACCCTAACCAATTAGCTAACACTTGGTTTTGAAAGCAGAAGATCAGAAGATGAAAATAGATATATCAAGAGATCAGAATCTCAGCTTTCATTTCCTGATAAAGCTAGAAGATAGCACTTTTTGTTTGATCCCACCCATTTTTTCAAGTGATCAAAAATATTAGAACATAACAGGTATTGCCCAGATGTGTCCTGTTAGATTGTTTGTTCCTGGGATATTAGTTTGAGCCTAGGAATTCAGCAGTGATGACTGAATTTGTTGTTATGACCAGACAAGGGAGTTGTTTTTACCATTCTGAAGCTGAGAAAAGAGGGATAATCGATCAGAGCCATTGCAAAAGCATTGGATATAGCCAATACAATAGCGTGGAATGTCCTGAAACCACTACTGTACAACAACCAGACACTGAACAAGTCAGAAAAGTTGATGACAGGAACATTGTAAGAGTCAATCATTCACAGATAACTTACAGAGTGCAGAAATATAGAGGCAATACCACAAGATGCAAACTAGTCATCAGCAGTAGGAATCAGAAGCCCAAAGTTTGGAGAAACTCATGATCCAAAACATACAAGCTCATTGGTCAAACAAAGTCGATGTAGTCGTGACTTGGTCTTGCATGGCTTCTTCTGGAACAGAATCACTAATATTTATCGATGATTAAACTCATGATAGTAGCAGCAGAATAAATTCAAAAGTCTACAGAAACATTCTGTCTGCCAATTTACAGAGAAATGTGTCCAAACTAATTGGGAGGAACTCATGCAGCAAGACAAACTCACTGCCAGCTCAACAAAAACTTCATCAAAAAAACAAAGTGGAAGGTTTTAGACTGTCCAAATCAATCAGCAGGCCTTAACCCAATTGAGCAGCATTACACCTCCTGAAGAGGAGACTGGAGAGAGAAATTTCCAAAAGCAAACAGCAACTGAAATCAGTGAGTTACCAGCTTGATGCTGTTATTGCAAACAAGAAATATATAATAAAATGTCACGTGTTATTTACGTTCATTTACTTTAAGACCAATTGTGTTCTTATGCTTTTGCTCACCTACAGAGGTACCATGTTCAAGTTGTTTAACAAAGTGGTTCTGTTTGCTTCAGAACCCAGTTTCTATTTTTATTAGACATCAAGTCTCAACACAGCTCTACACCAAGGCTGTAATCAGATGCATCAGTTGATTCGTCTAGATGGAGTGTATAAGTCACTTGCCTCGTGTGTTACTGCCTGCTGCTTTGTGGCCTTGGACATATCTATCCTCCGCAGAGTGTCATCAGAGATTGAGATTTTAATCTGATATGCAGCAGATGTACAGCGACCAGCATTTGGGTCTTGTCAGTTGCAGCAGGTAATACAAGATCCTCCACAATTGTGTGAGTATTTTTGCATTTTGAAATAAAATAAGTGGGTTTGTGTGATGCATGAAAGGATTGCTCCTGAAAAGTGCACATTTTTCATGACTTTTTTTTTTTACATGTTCCCATCTCGTTGCTTTCTTTTGAAAAAACTCTACAGGCAGGTTGTGTTTCTAAATACTGTTCAAATTTCAATGGTTTCATGCATTTTGCAACCAATAACTCACCACACAAAACAGAGTGGTCTACTGTGCAACACAAACTAGTCTAATATACAAGTAAAGCCACATCTGATATAATTCAGGTCATATTTTTATTTTATACTGAAGATTTTTTCCCCAATTACTTTTAAAGGAAGAAGGAAATTTTGTTTGTCTATCCATGTAAATACTAATTGTTTACACATGAATTAGCACCAAAATTGACAGAATTTGATTGGATACACAACAGGACATGTCTGAATTTGTTACTGGTTATAACAAAAGCTACAGGGAGCTTTCCATATGTAAATAGGTAGATGTAAATATCAGGAAAGCTGCAATCACATGCATATGCAGCCCCATACACAAGCCGTGATACACTGTGTGTTCTGACATCTTTCTGTCATAGCTAGCATTAATTTTTTCAGCAAATTTGTGCTACAGTAGCTCTACTGTGTGATCAGAGCATACTAACCAAGTGCATCAATGACTCTGTCGCCATTTCACTGCTTGTCCTTCCTTGGAGCATGTTTGATAGGTATTAACCCCTACACAACAGGAACAGCACACTAGACCTGCTGTTTTAGAGAAGCTCTGACCCAGTCATCTAGACCTCACAATATGGCCCTTGTTAAAGTCACTCAGATCCTTACACTTGACCATTTTTCCTGTTTCCAATACAATTTTTCACTTGCTGCCTAATGTATCCCACCCCTTGACATGTGCTATTTTCAATGTTATTCACTTCACTTAGTATTGCTGATCAGTTTGGAGAGAGGGAGAGAGAGAGAGAGAGAGAGAGAGAGAGAGAGAGAGAGAGAGAGTAAATAAATAATGCTGTATAAATAAATAAGAGAAACCCAAGACAAAAAAGTAATATTACATATATATCTTCTATTAGACATTTATTAATGTACTTAATAATAACACTAATAATAATTAATATCTGGTTAATTAATCTCATTAACACGAGTCTGGTTTAGTGACTTTTTTAGTGAAGTACCATACATTTTGGGACATTTAGAGGCTTTAATTATCTGATTCAGATATTATTGTCCCACTAATATTGTGATAAGTAAAAACTTGCTAATATACTTGCTAAAGGAGAGAGACTTTGTCAGTCTCTGTATCTTTTAGCTTTTAGCTAAAGTGCTAATGCTAGTCAGTTAGTTAGCTACTATCACTAGGGAATCAATGACCATTTATTGCTAACCAGCTAACCAGCTAATGCTATCTAACTTGCTAATAGACACTGAATAGGCACGGTGGCTTAGTGGTTAGCACGTTTAGCAACCCTCCAGGGTTGGGGGTTCGGTTCCCGCCCCCGCCGTGTGTGTGGAGTTTGCATGTTCTCCCTCGGGGGTTTCTTCCGGGTACTCCGGTTTCCTCCCCCGGTCCAAAGACATGCATTGTAGGTTGATTGGCATCTCTAAATTGTCCGTAGTGTGTGTGAGTGAATGAGAGAGTGTGTGTGCCCTGCGATGGGTTGGCACTCTGTCCAGGGTGTATCCTGCCTTGATGCCCAATGACGCCTGAGATAGGCACAGGCTTCCCGTGACCCGAAAATAGATCAGATAAGTGGTAGACAATGAATGAATGAATGGTTGAAGGGAAAGCTTCTCAGCATGCTGCACATACAGGCCTGCAGTAAGGGTTCATGGGACAGAATCGCTACTCTTATAAAGCCTGAGGCTTTAGTCTTTCGATATTCCTGCCAATTTGAAAGCAACATTTCTGACTTTGAATTAGTGTGAATTTTCTTCTTTTTTTTTTTTTTACAGAATTCCCAGGGTGAAGATTTCAGCCCAGGAACATCATGTTATAGAGTATATTCTTCTCTCATGACTCAATTAAGGTTTTTGTATTGTTTAAACTCATGAACTCATGACTAAATGAATCTAATCACAAATATAATAGTTTTATTGACTGCATATAGACTGAGTTAGCAGCGATATCCAGTTCTCTGAAAGCCATTGTGCATTGTACAGTACATTCAATACCAGACCAGTTCTCTGAAGCAGATGAGTTACATGTCATACATCCACTCACACACACACACACACACACGATTCCTCACACACATGCCTGACTGGCTTACATGTGACAGACTGTGTGTGTGAGGGGCAGACACTGTGTAAAATGGGCTTCAGCCATGTTAAACATGCAGCTCCAGGGAAGAAAGACAGAGAGAGAGAGAGAGAGAGAGAGAGAGAGAGCCTCCAGCAGTATGTACACTGCTCCACGGGCTCACTCACAGTGTAGGAAGAGAAGATGAGAGGAAGAAAAAGAGTTGCCAAGAAAAGTTCATTAGTTTTATTGGAAAACTGCACTAGATAAAAGTAACCATTTGGGCTTCTTTTGGCTGTGTTCTGTAGCAGAACTCTATGAGGTTTCACATTTAAAGACAAACATTATGCATATGGAACCACCAAAGAACAATTTCACAGAACTTTAGGATTCTTGGAGGATTTGAGGATTCCTCTGGGTACTCTGGTTTTCTCCCACAGTCCTAAGACATGCGATGTAGGCAGATCGGCTTTTCTTAATTGTCCATAATCTGTGAGTTTGTGAGTGTGTATGTGTGTGTGATCGTGTTCTGCGGTGGATTGGCATCCTGTCCAGGGTGTCCCCTGCCTTGTGCCCTGAGTCCTCTGGGACAGACTCCAGGTTCTCTGTGAGCCTGAGTGGGATAATGGAACATGATTACAGAAAATAGATGGGATGCATATTTCATTACTTGGCTATTATGAAATCACATTTTCGAGAGCAGGAAAAATGGAATTGCACAAATCACATTCCAGGATTGTGATGTTCCAATCAGAGTGTCATTTCTACACTGGCTCATATGTTTAAATCACAATGACTAAACTACAGCAAAACAAAAAATCACCACAATCAGCAGTATCTCAGAATGGACATGTGAGGTCTTTAACATGCCATGCTCGTTGCTGATTGGACAGGGCGTGTGACTTTTCACAGGGATAAGAACTGCCTGCTATATAGTTAATTTATCAAAACAGTTGAATGTGAGGAGTGAGGAATAATCCGGTTAAGTTAAAAGCATATCCAAAATATCATTAAATAAAATGAATGTCAAAAATTTATGATGATGATGATGATGATGATGATGAAAAAATAATAATAATAAATTCAGATTTAGATACATATTTTCAGATTCATATTTCCTCTTATTGTAAACATCCTCCAGCTCTCGTTTACAGTGGTCTCACACCCTGATGCATGCTGTAGCCAATCAGCAACAAGCATGTGACCTGCCCTTTCTTTCAGAGTTGATGCTCATGTGTTTTTGGTTTTGTTGCCGTTGTTGTTACTGTGATATTCTGTGTTCTTGCACTTACAGGTCAGTTTTTGTATAAAAAAAAACACACACACACACACACACACACACACACACAGCATGAGCACCTCAAAACACACTATTTATTCAACGATGACTAGAGGAAATGAGTGAATTTGTCATAGTGAAACATGCCAATGCTTTTAAATGCAAAGTCATCAACTCCAGCCAGCTAGCAATACTTTATTCAGCCTTTGTTGCATATTGAACTACTTGCACTGAAACACACACACAATGCACAAACAAGGCACAAATTGAATGGCCCGGAGCCTCCATTTGCATGGATTTGCATGCGATGCCTGTATAGGGATTATTTATTCATGAGCTATCACTACATGCAGATTTCAAACAGAGAGCAGCTCGTGGTGCAGCCTGTCTCCACTCTGAGAAAGCAGGAGCAGCTCCATCACTCCTCAACACACTACCACACCTTTCAGTGAAAACTAGGGAGTTTTTTAAAACAATATACTGTAAAATCATCCCTGTCTATTATGTCATGAGACATGAATTCATGCATGAACTTATTAATAACTTGAAAATGATATATTAGGGTTTCTCACGCAAGAGTTAACTCTGGGTCATGGTAAACTCCGGGTAAAGGGAATCCTAGGTTATTTTATTTCAGGTTCCACACTGCTCATTCTTTACCTGGGGCTAACAATTAATTCTGGCTCTTCATACCCTCACGTTTTACACTGTACATTCCTACATCAGGGTTAACGTTCTTATTTGCATATTTGCTGTGTCAACAACCACAATTGGATAAATAGTACAGTGTGCAATTTAAGTAAAATAATGGTTTGTCTCACGCTTTCAGATCTGTGAGAAAAAACGTCTATCCCTGCCTCTGAATCACAAGTGACAAACGTTCCTCTACCCAGGGTTTAGAATGATGATAGTAATGAGTGTGAAAGGCCCTATTTAGATGTTTAATTTTGCCCAAAATAATGTCTATAATATCTAGTTATTCTCTTACACAGAGAAGCTTTATTTCATTTCAGTGTATCATTTAATTGTATATTTTGTCCATTTTATTTTGTGTATAAATGATCTTTAAATGATCTAATAAATGATCTTTTTAATCAATGAACTCGATGAATTAAAAGACATTACATGACATAAGGGAAGACAATTTCTTTCCCTTGAAAAGAAAAACCTACTTACAGGTGCATTACTCAACAACAGAGCTTGATACAGATTTTATTTGCTAGCTCAAGAACAGATTTTATTTGCTCCTTAACCCCACCTTCTGTTTCCGTCCATGTACACAAAGCACATCCCCAGAATCTGGCCTACACAGAGCTCAATCGGAGTAAACATTACTGAGACTGATATTGTTTTCAAACTTTGTTATGTAGATAGATTAAAAGTAGCTAACATATGCTGGACAGCTTTCAGAGACAATTAACAAGTAGCCAAATAATTATCTAGCTTTACTTATTTGATCATGTAACCTAAGTTCTCTTCTTGGTACAGCTGTGTATTTTCCACAGCAGCCAGGAGGGTGCTTGTTTTTAGCATACTATCTCTACCGCTGTAAGCTAGTCAGCATGATTAGGTGTTATCTAGCATTACATCCATTTCGATGATAAGATAAGATTTAGAAGACAAGTCGTTGGCTTTCTATGTCATATAAATGTATCCACTTGATCAGTGGCAAATGTCTCCATCTTGAATCATTGCTATTAATATTTATCTTCATGTTTTTTGTCATTATGGTTTTTTTTCACGATAAAAGCTGTGCAAAGAATTTACTGGATTCAGCAGTGTTTTCCTTTCTGAACAGACTGAGACTCGGGTGGAGTGAAGAGGAGTTGGGGAATGTGTATAAAAAGACAGGAGGTCCGTGTAAACACAAACAAGAAGTCCGGTCCAGAGAGCAGTTTCCAAACATTTTATCAGCAACATAGTGCTCTTGTTCTGATGCCATTGCTTATTTTTTATTCATTTTTCATATTTATACTAGTAAGAATTAAAAAACTGAATATAAAAATGGACTGTTCTGCTTTATCTTGTGAGAAGGAAGAAATATTACAGAGCTGCCCTTATTTCTAGAATCCTTTCTATACAGTGAATCATTTCTATAAGGTGTTTTTCTGCACAAGAACCTCAGATCTGTGTTTGAATTGGATTCTCACTTGTCAATTGTTGTGGCTAAAATAAATGACAGCAGTTAAAAGACTGCACCATAAAAATTAAATTAGAGCTAATGGTTAAAATTCTCCACTGTTTACTCCCTGTTCCAAAAATAAGTGAATTATCCAATACAACACATTTTTGCCCGTTTATTTCTGACGAAACCTCATGATTATTTATTGTGTGAGGGTACAAACATTCATTCATTCATTGTCTACCACTTATCCGATCTATTCTCGGGTCACGGGGAGCCTGTGCCTATCTCAGACGTCATAGGGCATCAAGGCAGGATACACCCTGGACGGAGTGCCAACCCATTGCAGGGCACACACACACACACACACACACACACACACACTACGGACAATTTAGAGATGCTAATCAACCTACAATGCATGTCTTTGGACCGGGGGAGGAAACCGGAGTACCCAGAGAAAACCCCCGAGGCATGGGAAGAACATGCAAACTCCACACACACATGGTGGAGGCGGAAATCAAACCCCTAACCCTGGAGGTGTGAGGCAAACGTGCTAACCACCAAGCCACTGTGCCCCCCCGGTACAAACATGAACCTAATTAATATTATCATATAGTTATCAGTAACATTGCAAAAAAAAAAATAATTAAAAGATTTGTAAGTATTTCTAGGCATATTATACTATTTTTAAACTTTACATTTATTTTCTTATTCTTTTGGAAGATAATTTTGCTTCTTTCTAGAAATTAATGCTTAAATGCTTAAAGCAAAATAATGTGCCAATAAGAATAAAAAGAATAAAAAAGATTTATAGCTTTAATATAGCAAAATATGTCTATTTAGTACTCAGGTCCAACTTGCTACAAAAATTCTGCCATCCATCCAGTGTCCTCTTTCTGTTAAAGTTAAAGCTGAAACTGAGAAAATAATCAAACTACAGTCAAGCCAGACCCAACTAATGATTAGCTGGAATTCAGTTAGACATTAATGTTAAACATTAAAGATTAGTCAGTCAGTCAGTTAGACTGTCAGTCTGACCACAAAAAACAACAATGCTAACACGAATGCTATTCTAATAACAACACAAAGTGGTACAGCACTTTTGATGGTTTATCAGTGTGACAGGCCAAAAATAATAATTATAGAGAATCTGTAATGTCTGTCATTGATATGCTGAGAAAAAAAGACCTGCAACAGTTTAGTTAGAAAATGTTAGTTTATGTGAAAGCAACAAAGAAATCCCATATCAAAAAATTCAATCCGAATTTTTCGAAGCTTATTGGAACTCTTGTATTGAATGCACCTTATATTTTATTGGAAATAATGTCTCGATGTTAGAAATGACAGAGGATGACCCTAAAATTCCTAAAACATCCTAAAAAATTTCTATTGTACTGTCTATTAAAAATTTCATTAAAGGTTAATACCTCATGGAGCACAAAATTTTAAAGAGTCCATTTCTTTAAGTTCAAACTGCAAGACACGGTCAATAAAAGTATTACTTGTAATATAAAAGCACATTAAGAGTCTTAAAAGTCCTGTATAGAAACTCAAATGGATGCCATTAAAACCATATTTATGCCTGGTTCTATAAGACTGTTCCTCTAACTCTTCAAAATATGAGAGAAATTCTTATTAGAATCCCAAGTCCTACGTTTCTTATTGTAATCCTTTTTGGATAGTTGCTCTCTGGCTGAGAAATGATTTGGGAATAAAAAAGGATTACTTTATGGTCAGTATTCTCTTTGACTGTATAGGTCTGATGGCAGTGTGTTATTCAGCAGTTATAGAGTTGAAGGATGTACACTAAACATTAGGTAGAGATTTATTTATTATTCTCTTCCTCTTATAAGCTAGAGTATGTAGTGGATACTGATGGCTGAAAAATGGATAGAAAAACTCACATGAAGTGTATGCTGCTCCACCTCAAGGCTCTCTAACAGCTTGATATGTACTGAACAAATCTCTGTGCTGATCTGTACTAGAGGAATGTGGAGTTTATTCCAAAAGTATGAGGAAACCTGACCATCACACTCATATGTGGTTCTTCCCCAAACTGTTGCCACAAAGGTGAATACACACAATTGCACAGGATGTCTTTGTAGGGTACCTTTAAAATTTCTCTTCATTGGAACTAAGAGGCCCAGACATGATCCTGCATCACAGTGCCTCTGCACAAAGCGAGCACCATGAAGACATGGATTGCCAAAAGTGAAGTGGAAGAACTTGAGCCCTGACCTCAACCCCACTGAACACCTTTGGGATGGACTGGACCTGATGAACTGCCAGTCATTGTGCTATTTTGGCCAAATGGACACAAATCCCCACAGCCACACTCCAAAGTCTAGTAGAAAGTCTTCTCAGAAAAGTGGAGCTTATTACTACAGTAAAGGGACTACAAGTGGAACGGGATTTTCACTAAGCAGATATGAGTGGATTGGTCATGGATCCACAAACATACAATGTAAACATTAAAAAAACACTTTGGCATGAGCAAATGAATTGTACTTTGACTAATCAGAGATGATAAAGCCTCAACAGTTCTTAGAATTCTTGGTTGATGCGCCTAAGTCAAAAGAGTTTTGCATTTGTGATATAAAATCTCTTCTAGCTGCAGGAGCACAGGGCTATGTCCCACAGCTGATTTCAGATCATATCAGTTTTCAAACAACATCAGAGCGAGAGAGCAAGGGAGAGAGAGAGAGAGAGAGAGAGAGAGAGAGAGAGTGTGTGTGTGTGTGTGTGTGTGTATAATGTAGAGGACCCAGTCAGTCCATATAAGGCCAGTCTGAAAGACAGTAAACGGGGCAGAAGCCTGTGACTTTCTCAGCCACTTAAAACCTCAATTCTTTGCTGGTTAGTTCACAGCTAACAGGATACAGAGCACCGGAGATCAGGACTGTTCCACTTCCACTGCCATTTTTTATATTGTCAAATGGATAAACAAACACCGTCTCACGGCTGCAAATGGAGCCAACTTAGATGTGATATTATTCATCTTAGCTTTTCTTACGAGTTTATTTGTACATAATGCAATAATTCAGCATTGCTAGATTGTACATGTGTGCCCTTAAATCTAAAACATGATCAGGTCACAGAGGACAGTTAAAATTAAGCCATATTGTTCAAAGAAGCCAGTTGGGTATATTGCTGCCTCACAGCTCCAGGGTCCGAAGTTTGATCCTGAGCTCCGGTTACTGCCCAAGTAGAGTTTTGTGTGTTTTCCCTGTGTTCATGTGTGTTTTTCAACAGACTCTCCATTTTCTTTCCACTGTCCAACACCATGCAGGTAGTTGGACTGGCTATGATAAATTATTTGCCCTGGGTATGAATGTGTGTGTGTGTGTGTGTTTGTGTGTGTGTGTGTTTGTGTGTGTGTGTGTGTGTGTGTGTGTGTGTGTGTGTGTGTGTGTGTGTGTGTGTGTGTGTGTGCAAAATGCTCTGCAATCTACTGGCTTCCCATTCAGCCTGAATTCTCCTGCCTTGTGCCCAGTGTTTCCAGGATAAGCTCCAGATCCACCACAACCCTGACCAGGATATGATTCACAGCAGCCACATTGTC
>JAUCMX010000027.1:8217793-8312793 GCA_033459395.1 Hemibagrus guttatus
CTCTAAATTGTCTGTAGTGAATGTGTGTGTGTGCCCTGCAATGGGTTGGCACTCTGTCCAGGGTGTATCCTGCCTTGATGCCTGATAGGCCCAATGATAGGCACAGGCTCTCCATGACCCAAGAATAGTTCAGATAAGCGGTAGACAATGAATGTATTGTATTGTGTTTTAGATATCTTTTTAAGATATATTTTTATAAATAAAATTGATTATTTTATAATACGAAATAAAGCATTTCACTGCATGTCATATTGTGTACGTGATGCGTGTGTGATTGTGTACGTGACTAATAAAATTTGAATTTGTAAATTCTGAACATTCTCAAATATTCATAAATTATGTGTGGTTGCAGGGAAACGTGCAGGGATCTGAGATGAGGGAAAGGTGTGTTCAGGATGGAGGAAGAGGAGAAATAGACCATCCTCTATATCCTGCTGCTATCCCTGATAGTGCTTGAGGTAGCAAGACAGTAACAAGTATCGCAAGAGGTACAACTGAGTCTAGATTCACATTCCATACGTTTACATGCAGCCAAATAATCCATTAGTAATTGGATTGATACCTCAATTGGATTGAAAAGTTGGGCAAGTGAGCAAGGCCCTTAACCGTCTCTGCTCCAGGGGTGCTGCATTATAACTGCCCCTGTGCTCTGGCCCCAACTTTCTCAGCTGGGATATATGAAGAAAAAAATTCCACTACACTGCAATGTATGTGCAGCAATAATAATAATAATAATAATAATAATAATAATAATAATAATAATAATAATAATAATAATAATAAAAGGCTTCAAGTAAACACCTCAGTTGGTCTGACTGAGCTCAATCTGAATTAAATTTTTATCAAAATAATAAGTGCAGATCTGAAATAATCTGGTAAATAGGATCAATTAGGCATGTGAATACCAGACTATTATTGAATCTCAATCAGATTCAAAAATACCATGCAGTGGTGTGAACACGATGACAGACATCCTGCACTTATACAGAGGTTTTGTTCATAATATATGTAATGCACATATAAAGAAATATTTGAATTGGACTCCAGTGTAAAAGGGTACTTTTGGAATCTGCAATCAAAGTGAATTTATTCAGATTGACAAAAATGGGTGCATGCAAACATCCCTATTGTCCTGCTCAAGCCAAACCAGGCGCAAAAAGAAAATGATCATAACAACCCAAACTATTTTGTTCAACATTTAACAGGGTCCACATCAGAAGCAGTGGAGGTTATGCAGTCACAAAATGGAGGTAAAGAGGTACAAACCTGTACAAACCATCGCAGGATGAGTTTTATACACACTTACTGAGAGAAAATGTACTTAATAAATGTAACCTTTACAAAAGTAGTTTGTAAAATGAACCGTGTCCGCTTTATGTTTCAGCTTTTTCACGTTTCATTTTGGATTGAGAGACATCATCATAGCTGCTCAGTATGTAGCATGGCCACCTCACAGCTCCGGGGTCTCCGTGTTGATCCTGAGCTCGGATTACTGTCTGTGTAGCGTTTCACATCTTCATCACGTGTCTGCGTGGGATCCCTTTAGATTCTCTGGTTTCCTCCCACCTCCCAAAAAACATGGCTGTAGGTGGGTTAGCGATGCTAAATGCCTTCTCAAAATCAGATTTTCTCTGATTGTGAATTAGAGTGTGAATGTGGTGTCCTTGCCAGGGTTTGTTCACGCTTGCACCTGCTGTTTTCTTGGATTTTCTGTGGATCCACCATGACCCTGATAAAGCGTAACTGAAGATGAGTTTGGAAAAACCCTACAAATATTTGCTAGAAGTATTTTTTCTTCAAAGTCAGTTATTATGTTTTGAATGCACTGATAAAACCAGGAAACAGTAGGGTTCCTGAGTGAAGCAACAGAAAAGCCTTTGCTCTGTCCCAGTAATGCTACACTTAAATCTTAGCCAAAAGGCAGAGAAGTGTTTCAGTTGTGCCACTCAGCAGCCCGCTACTTCCTGGTTTGATCAGTTTGTTCAAAACACTTTACTTTAGTATGAGATTCTGCTGTTTCAGCTGTGATTATTAAGGATATTTGTTTTCTTCTGAACTTCTGAATTGCAGATGTACTGAATTTGAATGTACTGGAATCATTCACACTGCTGATGGAGCCATTTCAATGAGAAGATATTCTCATTATACCAATATCCAAAAGAAAAACTATTCATTTACATTTATGGAATATACAGCTTATAGATTTTCCACAAACAATGCTGATTTGAAAGAGGAAATCATAGAATATACACAGTAGATAGAAAATGACTGAAAATCCAGTTAGCAATTTGTTGTATTCATTACTGAAGCAAATCTTGTGTTGTGACCATGATATTTATTTAAAAAAAAATAAAACCAAGAATTAACAGTAAAATAAGAAAAACAATAGAAAATAAATAATAAAATACATAATCAAATAATAATTTAAAAAAATATAGAACTTATATAAATTATACTTTTATAGAAATATTTATAGCGAGTGATCTGCTTGTACAAGTACAGCACTGGGTGGCAAAGTGAAACAAAGGCCTTCTGATTAGTTTAGACTTCCTACTGTTTTCTATTTCCCACATTTTCCCCAATTTTCTCCTTAATTTAAGCTACGAATATCCTTACTGCCCTGCTATACAGATGAAAGGCAGTATTGTAGCTGTAACAGTGATATGTCCAAATTATTATTTATAAAACAGTGAGCTGAGATTCTGCAGTATTAAAGCAGTGGGCATGGTGCTATCCCATAAGGCAGTAGGACTGACGTGGAAGAGCTGTAAGAATCAAAGACAACAAAAGGCAGTACGTCGGCTCTTTTTTAAGTATTAGTGCTATGGATATTAGATATTGCTCCTTGTGGTTAAATTGTACATGTTTAATAATAGCTGTGTAAACTGTTAACTTGCTGAATGTTTAAAGAAGAAAAAACACTTGTGGTTTTTGAAAAGTTCAGAAGTTTTTGCCGTTAATCTGACATTGTAGGTCACATGACAATACCAACATGGTATACCGAAGGTCGGGATTGTATTCACACTACACACAAATATATTTTGGGATATATTAGGCAGCAAGTGAACATTTTGTCCTCAAAGTTGATGTGTTAGAAACTGGAAAAATGGGCAAGTGTAAGGATTTGAGCGAGTTTGACGAAGGGCCAAATTGTGATGGCTAGACATCTGGATCAGAGCATCTCCAAAACTGCAGCTCTTGTGGGGTGTTCCCGGTCTGCAGTCGTCAGTATCTATCAAAAGTGTCCAAGGAAGGAACAGTGGTGAACCGGTGACAGGGTCATGGGCGGCCAAGGCTCATTGATGCACGTAGGGAGTGAAGGCTAGCCCGTATGATCCAATCCAACAGACGAGCTACTGTTGCTCAAATTGTTGAAGAAGTTAATGCTGGTTCTGATAGAAAGGTGTCAGAATATACAGTGCATGACGGGTCAGGGCTGTTTTGGCAGCAAAAGGGGGACCAACACAATATTAGGCAAGTGGTCATAATGTTATGCAACAGATACTGAATCGAATGCAGTAGGTTCTGTCACAGTACATGCAGCTTCAGTGATGGTCAATTCCCACTCATCAGATAGCTACCTAACTGGAAAGGGGAAAACTGTCACATGCTTCTTCTGAGGCACATGAAGCAAACCAGCCACAAATTTTCAAACTGCTTTTTCATGCAGCATCAAGGGGCGGAGTAACACACTCAGAGGAAAACGCTATCCGCCCACTTCCACATGCATGAGCTCACAAACATCCATGATTGTCTAGTGTGATTGATATGAGAGAGAGAGAGAGAGAGAGAGAGAGAGAGAGAGAGAGAGAGAGAGAGAGAGAGAGAGAGACCATGGATGGTTTCCTTATTACACTAGAGAAAGTAAACTTGTATAAACATTAACTGGTTTAGTGGCAACATGTAATTTATTAATAATGACTCAGAGGCTGAATTGAGTAATATGCACATATGAGTGAAACAAGACCATAAATCTCTGACCTGAATGTGGAGTCCTGAGCTAGTAGACGATGCATATTATTGCCTATTTTTATTACATCACTAAAAGATACCAGATGCATTTTATTCATTTGATCTCGACTGATTTCTTTCAGTGTTTTATTCACATAATGTCATTATGTCATGTTACATTAAGTAATGTCACACTGTCTATGGGAGCATGGTGGTCAAGATGTTGGGCTACTGATCAGATGGTTGTGAGTTTGAATCCAGCTGAAAAGCTTTGAGTAAGGCCCTTAACCCTCAATGCTTAGTAGTATTAAATGTAAGTTGCTCTGGATAAGTGCATCTGCCAAATGCTGTAAATGTCATGGTTATGCAGAATCTGCGATTGACTTCTTTCCCATCAACCCTTGCATGTTTCTTCACAACTTGCTCACTCCTGTTTCACGTTGATTTGCCCCTCTGTATAAATTCTGGTTTCTGGTAGCCTTTTTGTCATGCTTGTGTTGATGTCATGTTTTGTTTGTCACTTTTTACTATTAACACTTTTTACTTTTTACTACTGGTTTACTATTAAATAAAAGTCATTGCCTCTGACATTTACATTTACATTTACATTTCTGGCATTTAGCAGACGCCCTTATCCAGAGCGACTTACATTAGCAGAGCTCAGGATCAGTTTTCTACCTCATTCTGACCCTGAACTCTTAAAAGAAAAGTACAGTTGCTAAGTTGCTAAAAGACTCTTGGTCTGCAGTTGCCTGGGACATCAGTCTGCTGCATGCTGAATGGTTCACTGCTACCTAAATGACATCTGCATAAATTAGGGTGTGTTTCATGTAAATGAGATGCATATGAGAATAAATAGGGGTGTGTCATATGCATATGCCATGTAAATAAGGCACTTTTGGGCGGGAACCAGTGTCCACGCAGCTGAAGCTGATTCATTAATTGCGCTCATATCATCTCTTGGTTTGATGTCTCATGAATGTCTTAAGCTGCTTTCCAAATGATGCAGTACATGCTAGACACTTTCACTGGCACTAGCAGCTAGTGTACGAATTTTAGAAAGATAGTATCTTCTCAAATGGAACAGACATAATAATAATAATAATAATAATAATAATAATAATAATAATAATAATAATAATAATAATAATAGTAATAATAATAGTAAAGCACACAGCATGGATTAATTTAAAAGACATTTGTAAGATGTCTTGTTCACAATGTTTTCTCATCTAGCGTCAGCATCTGGTAGCCTCGCCCCTCTTCTGCTTCATAAGCATAGCTGAAAGTGTTGGGTGCATGAAGTGTCCAACATTCAACACTTGATTTTTTTGGTTGAATAATCCTTGAAGTGCACTTATTCTCTTTGAAATTTTCACACACTGCCCCAACACACTATTTATACTACACAATTGCATAGAATAGTGTATAAGTATGAGATTTGGGACACGCTTTTATTGATTTTTTCTGAATCAGATATATATGCTGCATCCCAATTATGTTGCCTACGATCCATCCTAGATTAGAATGATTGCATCCTGTAGTAAACCATAATATGAGTATGAAATGAGTATCCCAGTGGTCCCTGAATGGTCCATTATTTCTGGTAGATTTTCAAAGCATTGATCTGTGCACACTTTTTTAGCTGATGTTGTCCACAATGAGGGAGGAGGAGCTTTGTGACCGTCTGTATTTTAGACACATTATAGAGAGGTGTCAATAAAATGAGGAAAAACAGAAATGGCCAATTATTTTTGAATCGTTTGTATAAATGATATGAGGAATAATGAATGTAGTAAAGCTGAAATTCAGGAGGATGTTGTGTACAGTGACAGAGAGTGTAACTAGGCAACAGCGATCTCTTCCGTATTCTCTCTGACGTGTGTCCCAGTTTGTGTAATCTTTTGCTGCACACTCAAATATACGGACTTTTTCTTCACAAAAGGAGTGCATCATTTTAGGGCATACATATAAGACGAATTCACAGCAATATATTTATTCATACATTATATGAATTTAATCACTGAATCATCTGCTGTGTATGCAGTATGTAAAGCATTAAACAAAATACAACAATCAAAACAAGAATACACACAATTCAGTAGCCGTAGGTTAATAATTAGTTAAATAATGACTGCTATTCTCTTATTTTCTCTTTTTGGGGAAGAATCCAGACCTAGCTGCAGCACAGAGCAGTAATGCTTGTAGATGTAGTAAAAGATACAGTGTGTTACACAAATGCCCTTCATTAGCAGTGCTAGAAAAGTGGAATTAGTAATAATTGTATTATTTTAGTCTACATTTGTAAAAACAAATTTAAAATTAATTAGAAAAATAATTAAATAAACACTTGTTTAAATCAACGCTTATGTGTTTCATTTGTTTTCTTTTTTGGTGGGGAGCCAATAGATTTGCTCTGTGGTTACTGGCTTAGGTTTAGCACAGTAAGCTACATGCATCCATGTAACTGTGTGTGTGTGTGTGTGTGTGTGTGTGTGTGTGTGTGTGTGCTTGGTAGCAATAGACTTCAACAAGTACCACACAGGACAGTGGATAAAGAGGTAGATAAAAAAAAAAGAGCAGACGCAATCACAATTTTTCTTCAACTAAACCTCTGTGCTATTAAAGTGAACTGACCAGGAAGAGCACCACATCTCCTTAACACATAGGGGGTTTTCACACGGTCACTTTAGTCCAAATCAGATCACGGTTCACATGAAAAACTGGCGAAACCCGAGACTACCTGTAGGAGGTGATGTGAGTTCAGTTGCACTGGAACTGTGTCACGATTCCTGTGAATGTGAACGCAACTCCGCACTTGTTCAGGAAGTAATGCAAGCTCTGTGTGTGTGTGTGTGTGTGTGTGTGTGTGTGTGTGTTAGCCTGTGATGACAACATTATTTTCCACAACACACATGGGAAGGCCTTTCATTAGCAGTGCTAGAAAAGTGTTTCCTATGGTATTAGTAATTGTATTATTTTAGTCTACATTTGTAAAAATTAAAAAAAATTAAACAAACACTTGTTTATATATATTTGTGTAACACACATGGGAAGGCTGTGGGCTTTTGTTCTCCATGCTTGATTGTGATGACCTAAGATGAACACAAACACACTGGGGTTAGAAGCAATCTGTAGGATCTGAGATGCCTTGAATATAAAAAAAGAAAGTAAGGTTGAGAAAAAAATAAATGCAGATGATTGTATGTAAACTTCCTCATGACATATGGTAGCATAAATAAATCAGCTGAATTTAAATGAATAAATGAGTAAACGGGATGTTGTATATAACTGTAAATTCTGTCGAGCGAGGTGTTATAAAGAAAGTAGTATTTTGTCGTACTTTTACTACAGCTGAGCTCCTGGTCTACACCTGCCTCAATTCAGCTTCAGCAGTTTAATGCATAATTACTCTGAGATCGGTTTTGGTGGTTTGCAGTAGCCGCAGGGCCACAACAGCGTCTCTGGTTACTTTTTAAAGGGAAATGGTCTTGCTGTAGAGAGGAGAATTTAGTGAGACCTGGTCCATGCATGACAGTTGCACTGTGTGGAAGCCTCACACTGATGTGGGTGATGTGTGTGATGCACATTGTGTACTAACAGTTACTCAGCAATTTGTCTGTGTATCAGGGTAGAGGGCAATGAAAAATTCATGGTACGATAACTACGGCATCCTAATATCAGTGCTGAGAATCTCGCATGCAGATTTATATATTCATACATATTTTTAAAGAGCATAGAATTAAATGTCAACACTGCAGCGACAGCAGCTCAATGATTTGGTTTGGATAAGTGCAAGAATATTTTAATAGATTTATTAATTGCTTTTTGCCTGCAGCAGTTTTTTAAATATTTTTAAAATGCCATATTGTGATTTTTCCCTCGAAGAAAAAGAAGAAAACACAATTTTGAGTTCTCTTGGTATGATTCAAGATGTCTCTTCACCTAGAAAAATCATTAGGACTGGTTCAATGTTTCAGATTTTCTCACCAGGCCATAGCATCATACTGACTAGCGCACCTGAAGTGCATCATATTCTATTCTGTCAGTGTGAATCATGTGTAAAATCCAGTGTGTGAGTGCAAGTGTAGGTGTGCTTGTGCTTCCTTTGTATCACAAAAAGTTATGGGTGACTAAACACTAACTGTGTAGATTAGTAGATCTGTCCAAAAAGCAAAAATACATTATTAAAAGCAGATAGTATTCCAGATATTTTATAATGAGAAACTCAAGCTGTAGAGAAAGACTTTAGAGAAAGTGTGTGTGTATGGTTGTAAGAGCGCCGTCTAACCAGTTAGAGCCCCTCAGACTACAGTCAGATACCATGTATGTCCTTCAGTCCGTAGCTTGGTGTAGAATGAGCTAAAGAGAGTGATTGCGAGTACAGGAATGAGTGGGAGTGAATGGCTGAGCCTGTGAGCAAGCGACTGAGTGAAGGCGTTGAAAGGGTCAGAGTGTATTCTGGGCCCTGGCTCCGGTTTAATTGTGCATTATTAAGTCACTCCTACAGCGCCTGCCTCCTGGTGCATGCTGATTAAAAATTGAAGGCTTTGCAATCCAGCCAGCCTCGGTTTTAGTCTCTCTCTCTTTCTCTCGCTCTTGCTCTGGCTCTCTCTCTAGTTTTCTGCTTTCTTCTATTCTGCTTTGCTCGTTTTCCTCTTTGCCTGCTCACCCGTTAGTCGTCTCTGTCTCCCTTTGCTGTCTACCCATATAACTTCCACCCCCTTTTCCATCTCTCTCTCTCTCTCTCTCTCTCTCACTCTCTCTCTCTTTCTCTCCCTTTCTCTGTGTCTCTCTCCTTGCTGTCAGGGAGCGTGGAGCGCTTGGAGACCCGTGGGAATGTTGCCATGGCAACGCCTGCCACTCAATCCCATCTCAGATGTAAATGACCTCGAATTTTATTAGTGCACAATTTCATCCTCTCATTACTTCCTCCCATTCTCTCTCTCTCTCTTTCTTTCTCTCTCACTGCTTCTCAGCAACCCATAACATTCTTCATTATTATTATGATTATATGCAGATCTGCACTTTATTCTAAACCAAACGGCAGCAATATCATGAAATCTACATGTTTTATCCATATTCACCCGCTTCTCATTGGGTATGAAGAAGGGAACTATCTGAATGTGGATTATGTGATGTATGGGTTATGAATATGAAATGCCGCTGACTGCAGATGTTCACCTAGATGCACACATACCCCATGAAAAGCAAAAAAAGTCATCACATACGTGATTTAACCAACAAATGGACACATAAATGTAATTGAAAACACAAACTAATGTTCATGGTTAACTCCTCAACTGAGTGAACGCTGCCGTTTTTACAGCTTTATATGAGAGTAGATGGATTTGTGAATAATTGTAACCTGTGAATATACTACACTTGTGTTACATTTCCTGATGCTCATTATCTCTAGGATGAGGTATGCATGTGTAGTGAATACAGAAGTAGTTATAAGCTTAATGTGTTTAGATGCTTCATACACTGTATAAATCTGCCTCATGTTCAGATCACAGCACTGTAGCAATGCAGACAAACAGTTAATAAGCATCTGGAGGTATTAACCATCTAAAAAAACACAAAATTACACTATAATAGAAATGTGTACCTGGCTATCTGAAACACATTCTGTTCAATTGTTTGTGTCATACTTTGTGGCAACATTTTGGGGAAGAACCACATATGACTGTGATGGTCAAGTTTCCACATACAGTATAAGTTCAAACTCAGACTCAGGTCTGTTTGCATGTTCTCCCCATGCTTCAGGTACTTCACTTTCCAGTGTGAATGAGTGAGTGTGTGTAAGTGTCATTGTGCCCTGTGATAGATCCAGGGTGTCCACTGCCTTCTGCCTTCAGGGAGTCCCATACACATAGACTCCAGGCTTTCCATGACCCTGTGTAGGATAAACGCTAAAGAAAATGGACAGATGGTTTCCTTAAGAAACTTTTAAACCACAAAGATCTTTTCACATAATAATAATATGATATCAACAACATCCATAAACTGAAAAGATTCTTTCAGAAATAAAAACATGTTTCTTCTATGCGATCAACTTAAAGAACACTTCTGGCACCTTCAGAGCGCATATAAATGCCTTTAATCTCTAAAAAAAAAACAATATAACCAAGCAAAATCTTCTAGCCCAAACAAAATCTCAGTGCACATGCAACTCAGCCAAAAAGAGCCTCTGGTCCAAAAAATTGCTTATACTGTATGCACTCTTTTAAAAGGTGCAAAAAAAAAAGGGGGGGGGGGGGGGGGGGGGGGCAAGTAAGAAACTTTTTTTTTTTTTTTTTTTGCTGTCCTAAGTAGTCCACTCATATCCCACCAAAAACCTGGACCTAAAGCTAAAGCCGAAGCTTTAAGCAATAAAGCATACTGTTCTATAGGCATTTGCTTAGGAAGACTCTCACTCCACGCAGTTTGGAAGACCAGTTCAGTTTGACGCATTTGTATTGGTCTGTTTTAAAGTGTGTGTAAACATTATAGCAGAGTGTTTGCTTTTTAACCTTTTTTTTTCTTTTAAGCAAGACAACATTATCTAGAGTGAAATGAAAGGTTTAACTGTAAGAATTCAGGCTCAGTCTATGTGTTCAGAGTGGGAACTAATCAAAGCCAAAAAATCGGTAAAACTTTCAGTAAACCTGAGCATAGAAGCTAGCATAATTGCACATTTGAGTCTTTTTTTATTATGTTTCTTTTTAAATAAAAAAAGGAGATAGGATAGTGTGACAGTGTTTTCTATATTTATGCTAACTGTCAGTATTAAATCAATGTTTCACCGCCATTATGAGTGGCACCACTTATATTCTGATTGACACCTACTGAGTCTAAAATAGACACCAACACTAATAGACACATATCTTAGAGGCTCTTGTGGATTGTCAGCCTCCAACAATTACTGCATTTTCACTCAAACAACTGGATTCAAGAGGAAGTCTGTAAATTCCTGTAGAAATTCAGAAAATGGCCTTGGTGGCCTGTAAATACTAATTAGAAGAAATGAGTAGACTTCTTTTTTTGGTGGCTTTGTTTGTTATGTTAATAAAGAATACTTGGGAAATGAGTTAAATTCATATGCAGATTTCTAGGTAAATTTATGAATAATTGCAAGCTCTTCTATCAATTAGAAAAGAGCAATTCATTTAAAGCTACATCCTCATTTGATCTAAATGCTGTTAAACCATGTACCTTGAATCCATGCTCAGTTATAACCTAACACCACAAACCTTAAAGCTCATTAATACCCTCTAGTCAAAATAATTAATGAAACTAATCCATTTCTGGTGGTATGTGTCAAAATCCACATGAAAGGCAGGAGCCAAGATTTCCAAGCAGAACATTGCCTTGAGCATCACACTGCTTCCTCCGGCTTGCCTTCTTCCCATAGTGCTTCCTGGTACCATCTCTTCCACATAATGGAAAATAAATCATTATTCAGTAATACCTTCTTACATTGCTCTATGGTCCAGGTTTGATGCTAATGTGCCCATTGTAGGTGCACAGGAGTCAGCATGGGTGTCTGACTGGTTTGCTGCTATGCAGCCCAATAAACAGCAAGCTGTGATGCGCTGTGTGTTCCTTCACCTTTCTATCATAGTCTGCATTACATTTTCAGCAATTTGTGCTATAGTAGTGATCTCTCAGAAGAGCTAACCATGGGCAAAAATGAGCCTTGGATGTCTGTCACCCTGTCGCTGCTTCACTGGTTGTACTTCCATGGACAAATTTTGGTAGTTACTGACCACTGCATAGCAGGCACACACTACAAGACCTACAAGAGATGGTCTGGCTCAGTCGTCTAGCCATTACAATATAGCTCTTGTCAGAGACTCTCAGATAATCATACTTGCCCATTTTTCCTGCTTCCAACACATCAACTTTAAGAACTGACTGTTCACTTGCTGCATAAAATATCCCACTCCTTGTCAAGTTTTAATGTCATGTACATTAAAACCACTGATATCTGAAGTGATAAACATTTATTATCTCTTTACAGTGGCATCTGTGAAGGTGTGAGATATTTTAGGCAGAAAGTGAAGAGTCAGTCCTCGAAGTTGATGTGTTGCAAGCAGGAAAAACTGGTCAAATTTGTAATTTTATTTTTTAATTGAAAATTCTGAAATTCACTCTCTATGACTAATGTGCTGTACTGTATGACTATTACTGTTGTGCAGCATCATGGGATAATTAGGGATAAATATTTGAATCAGAGAATCAAATCAGAACCTTTTATTCTAACTGAATATATTTTTGTTGTAGGACAGAACACTTTCATGGTTTCATAGATTCATTTGTTAGAATTTTAGTGAAATCTGACATGCTCATTAAAACTCCTACAAGAGGGATGAGATGAAGTAGTTGGCTACTTGGTCAATACATAAAGCTGACCTTCTATCAACCAAAAGCTAAAAAAAAATGGAGAGAGAGAAAAAGAGAGATTCAAACAAATTCAAATCTCTTTTCCAGATTAAAAAAATACTCCAAATACCAATTAGTGGCCAGATATCAAGACGTCAGATCAGGACTCCTAAGATCCATGAAGAATTTGGGATGATCACACGCATGCCCTTCAGTGAAGAACCATGTGAGAATGACCTCATCGCCTATCTGCAGCGTTTTTCCCATCAACAGCAGTGTGTCATCATTCTGTTAACCCTTGGGATGGAATTAGTGAGCCACAGTTCATATGACCAGCCTCTGAGTCATTATATATGCACTGATAAGCCCTAAATGGGTGTGATTTTTTACTGTTACTATTAGCTTAAGCAATATACAGACACGGAGACAGAAAGAAATAGAAATGAGACAAGGAATTTGGGAGTAAGAGTGTGTATAGATAAGGAAAAAATAAAGTAGGAAAGACAGAGGTAAAAAAAACAACGTTGTTTTTCAGCCTTCCACTCACGTGTTCGCTTAGAGCAGGCGTACTGGAGCAATAGAGCACTCATGAAATATTAACGGCTCAGATATTTACTGGGTGTTTTTCCCCCCTCAAACTGGAAAGGAAAAAGATGTGTCCCAAATCATGAATTATTAAGCTGCCTCTACTCCTCACTGTAGTCTTGACAGGCATCACATTTTTAATTTTCTGTCATGCTTCTTTTCTAAAAGTGGGTCAATGAAGGATAAATTGGTATTTGTAGCGTATACTAATCATTTTATTAGACATTTTAACACAGAGTATCTGCAGAGGTGAGCTGCATGCCATTCAAGATAAAACTCCACAAACCAACTGGCGGTGATTTGACCTCGTATCCTCGAGTACCTGATGGAGCTGATTACCACCAAATAACCTTGTACTGGATAGCTGTTATTCCACGAATATTCTCTCTTGCAATGAACTGCAGTACTGTGGTGGAGTGCTTTGGCCTGTTGTATTATTCTCTTTAGGGCTTCTTGGTCAGCCATATTGGCTCCATTATGATCATCTGGTCCTATAGGCTACTGAACTGCTGAGGAGTTTAGTAATACAACTGAAGCAGGGGGCAATGTATTCCAGATATAAGAGACTGTGACGTCAACTCTCCTTAATTAAGAGCATTACTCCATACCTCAGAGAAAGAGAGAGTGTGTGAGAGAGACAGAGCAAGAGAGAGAATGAGATAGAGAAATGGAGATCCCCATGACTAAACTTGACATCAGTCCAGATGGCTGTGAGATTTACTCAGTATGCCAGATTAATGTGTTGTGTACTAGCTTGCCTTTGCTTGCTCTCTCACACACTTTTTCACACACAGTGCAGTTTCATTTGTTGACCAAAAAAGCCCACATAGGCCTGCACATATTTTCCTGATGTTACAGGAATCTGCTTCATCTCCATCACTATAGGAATTTTGCAAAAGCACCACTACTCCTGGCAGGATCAAAGATGGTGCATTATTAAGTCTGTGATGCCATCAAGCATCACTTCAGCATCATTCTACTGCTCATGATGGGCTTCATCTACATCTGTGGTTCTCACACTGGGGTCAGGGGTCTGTGAAGTATAGCCAGAGGGCTGTGGTGTTTAGTTACAGAGGTGAAAATTACAAACCACTTTATCAAAATGATTACATGTATTATTAAGGTTGCATAGTTTGTTGCATGTTTGACTGTACACTGGAACTTCAAAAGCTGAAAAACGAGTTAGCGTTTAACAATGTCAACTTAAATCTAATGCCAATTTTAATTAAAAAAGTGTTCTGTAAATGGAAGCACATGGGCATATATTTAAATATCTCTATGGTTCCAGTACATAACTAAAATACTATTGCACACATTTACATAATAAACCTAATATTTACATTGTTGGATTATATTCCTAAAATATATTCGTAAAATATTTGTACTAATGGGGTCCATGGATTCTTTTTGGCAGTTAAAAGTGCCCCAGTGTGAGAACTTACACACATTTTTCTATTTTTGTCATTTATCTGCACTAACCCTAACCCTGTGTGCGTGTATAGATAGGTATATCAAAGAGTCTTCAGGGAGTTTTTTCTTGTCACCATTGCCTCAGGTTTGCTCTTTATGGAAAAATCTAAATTTAATTTTAAACTTTTAATCTAAATTGTTATATTTCTCTAAAGCTGCTTTGAGATAGTGTCCATTGTTAAAAGAGTTATACAAATAAAATTGAATTGAATTGAATATAAGAGGGAGTAAGTGCAATCATGTTATCAAGCATAGAGGGATTTGTACACACTGCAGTCTCAAACACTAGACTGGTAGCATTTGGTACACTTAGTGTATTAATAAAATAAATGTGATAATGCACCACCTACTTTTGACTGACAGGCAGGTGACCAATCACAGAGCTTTCCCCATAGCCTGTAATTCTGTTAACTGCATTTAGTGACTAGATCTTACTTTGTGTCTGTGTACACCGTGGAGTGGAGAAAGCCAACTAGAGTGCAAGAATCTGAGCAAGAATAAAGTACAAAAGTTATCACACACACATTTACCAGTGAGCATGATATCCATGATGCCCCCAGTAAGTTTTACAAAAATTTCCAGTGATCTCTCTGAGTTATTAAGCATAATGATGACGATAACAACAATGTTCTTACTCAATGCTGGTTTAATTTGCACCTGTATTAAAATATTTGTGTTTGGCTAGGCAATGAAAACACTTTTTATAGAGCTATAATTAGCTATTTATGGTTTGTCAGACAAAAAAAATCAAAACAACTGTAATTACAGTCAAAATGTAAAAAAAAAGTGATATCAAGCAAAGCAAGGGACAAGACATAGCTAGCTACTTGCTAAGTGTCAGTGTGTCAGACCACATTTTACATACTGAAATCAATCTACTGAAATTGAAAGGCACGAGGCTTTAAATAAATTTTTTTTTAAATTATACTTAAACACTTTCAGAAAAGTCATATTGTATATGTAATAAATATAATCAAGTATACAATTCAAATGAGTCTTAACAAAAAAAAGTGAAATTCCCTTTCGGGGGAACTCTATGCTGCGTCATGGCTGATGCCATGGGAACGCTTCTATGTGAAAGTTGTGCCTGAAGCTCTGTGTGAAATCATGCCGATATATCGGCTTGGGTAGGTCATGTGACGAAGTGGAGTGCGCCAGCAAGACTATAAAAGGGCATCTACGTCACATTACTACAGCTTTTTTGTCTTCAGGAAGCGCTCTGTGTATGTTTGTATCGATTGTTTGCCCTGTCTGACTAGGGAAAAAGAAGATATATATAAAAGATTAGGAAAGATGGCATACAAGATGGCTACATTTCAGGAGATGACTTGCACTTTTTCAGCGTTGTTTGGTTGATAGAGGAGCATGCACTTGCGACTCTCGAGGGAGCTGGCTGAGTGTGCTGAGAAACTTTTCCTCTCTGTACTTGCTTGGTCATTTTCTCCAGCCAAGCGCCTGTGTCCTGTGACTCTGGTCCCGCTTTTGCTGAGGCAGCGCACCGACTTAGATCATGGGTATCGCAGGTCAAGTTAATGGGGTGGAACAAAATATGGGTGATCCCCTTTCTCCAGATTCCATACCCCCCCCCCCCCCCCCCCCCCGGATTTCCCCGCTTTGGAGTTCATTTTGTGATTTCTCCCGACCCGAGGAATTATTGTCTTCATCGGACTTTACTGGCTGCATGGAGAAAGTCTGCATTCCCACTGAGGCCCTGTCAGGCCACATCAGCCTTATACAATCCTGCAGGTTAAGCTGTTGCGGTCTGCACACAATGGCAGTTTTGCAGTCGTACCGAGCTGACTTGCTAAAGGAGCTCATCTGAGGGATGATCAGACTTAGCCCTCTGTGCCACAAAGCAGATGGCCCATAACATCAGCCGTTCCAAGACTGCATTTAGTTGCCACAGAGAGGCAATCTGACAGAGATAGGGAAAAGGGACAAACCTTTCGTTTAGACATCCTGGTGTCTCCTAAGGGCCTGTTCTCCCTTTGCCATGGTGAGGAGCTAGGGCTAGGCCAGTACCCACCAGCCCCAGCCTGGCCTGCTGAGACAGGAAAAGAAGGCTAGCACTGCAGCCTGAGCCACCCCATGTAAAATCTGGATGGCTGGTCAGCACTTAGGGGCAGGTCCCTCAGGCAAGAGACAACCATCTCTGCCATGTGGGCCAGGAAGGAATCCTAATGCTCAAGGGCTAGGGTTCACAGGGATGCCCCTTTAGGGCCATTTCCACTGCTGCCTACCCCGCCACCTCCGGTGCTTTGGGGTTCAGCCATGACCACCCATGCTCCTGCTCCTTATGTGTTGCCACCTCCTGGGTTAGCCCCTGCCAGCTGTTTCAGGGCACTATGCGAGTTGAGAACAACGAGAGGCACCTCTCACAGATCACCTGGCAGCATGGAAGCTTCTGCCGGGTGCACCACAATGGGTTCTGTGGGAAAAGGCTACAGAATCCAGTTTGCCTCCCATTCTCCTTCTTTCAGGTTGTGCTGCCCACTGTTGTTGGCATAGACTGAACCTCGTTCCTCCATGAGGAACCTCTCTCGCATCTGGGAAAGGGGCTGTAGAGTGCATTCCCCTCCCAGATCGAGCTGGCATCGACCCAATTTTAGACCTGTGTTGTATGCTGAAACGTACAAGTCCGGGATGTTAACATTCAAGGTCCGAGGACTGATTTGCGATGATAGTACTGAAGGGTTCATATCTTCACATATGCATCTCACCAGAGCACAGGAGACTCCCCTGGTTCATTTTCGGGGAGAAGCGTAACAGTGGCGGTTTCTCCTTTTAGGCCTAGTCTTATTGCTCACCCTCACAGAGTGCATGGAGACTGCTCTGGCATCATTGCACCCCTGGCATCCATGTACTCAATTATCCAGATGACTGGCTCATCTTAGCTCAGTCAAGGGGAGTGACAGCTAGGCATTGAGATTCTGTGCTTGCCCACATGAGGTCCCTAGGCCTAAACCCATTGAAGTGTGTGCTTTCTCTCTCTCTGAGAACCACCTTCTGGGGTATAGTTTGGGATTCAGCTATGATGCGGGAATGTCTGTCTCCCACTCTGTTGAATTACATCCTTTCTGGCATAAAGGTCTTCACCCCCACAGACACCCTTTTCAGGGTTACAAGGGTTAGGCACCATGAGCTTTGTACCCTTCTTATGTGGACATACTCTGGTTTCTCACCTTGGGTCCTACTCTTATGGTGTGTCTTTGTTGCAGGAATCTTTTGACAGACACCCCCTTCTCAGGCTGGGGAGCGGCCCTAGATGGCCGCCCTTCCCATGGCATTTAGGAGGGCTCCTGTCTCTCATGGCACTCAGATTGCCTGATCCGACTCAGATTGCCTGATTTTTCTCCTAAAAATCAGGGGCTACCTTTGGAGGTCCCCTTATTCAATCATTAGGGTGGTCTGTGTTTGCACCCCCTGTTCAGGTTGGTGCACCAGATCTGGACCTAGGTAGAGACCAAATTTCTCTCGCTGAGAGCTTTTTACACTCCAGAGCACATGATTGGGAAGCAGGCTTCCTGCTGAGGCAAAGGCTGAGGCCTGGGGAATGGCATATCCACCCATAGGTGGTGGAATAAATATGGCAATTTTTGGCTGGGCAGAACTGGCTATGTTAGCCTCTGAGGAGTTGAACCACTGTGCCCTGTGCCTTTCTCTTTTCCCTTCTGAATGATGCTCCTTGGGAGATTCCCATCAGGAGGAGCCTCCTCTCTCAGGTGCATGGGCGATTCTCCCCCCCACCCTGAGATTTAGAACCTCTGGTCTGGTCCCTGAGGGGGACCAGTTCCTAGACTAGGTTCTCCCAACTGAGGTTGTGGAGACTATTTTGAACTTTTGCCTCTGGTATAATCAGCATCATCAGGATCTAGTTCACTGCCTTATTAGTACAGTGCTAGAGTTCCTGCAGACACGCCTCTTTGAGGGCCTATCACCCTCTACATTGAGGTATATGTGGCAGCCATTGCTGCGAGTCATGTGCCTGTTCTCTGGTCTCTCACCTCCTGCGCAGTGCCAGGTGGCTGAGGCTTTCCTGTAGACCGTGTCTCCCTTCCTAGGACCTCTAAGTGGTCCTGGAGGGGCTCCTCCAAGCCCCCTTTAAGCCAATGGAGTCAGCCTCTGAGGAGTTTCTGACCCTGAACAGGGCTCTGCTATAAGCCGGTCATAGAGCCTTTCTGCAGGCCTTCTGCCCTCTGCCCCATGAGTTGGCGGAGTAGGAGAGACTGCACCTTCTGTGCCCAGTTTGGGTTCTTGGGACTTACACCTATTGCTATTGCAAGGCATAAGTCCTCTCCCTTTTCGTCTACCTTAGCAGTCGCAACAACAGCACTTCGGTCCCCTAGGCAGCACCTTGTGCCGGGTAGTGGTAGCTATCTCCTAGGCCTATGAGGTGAGCTGTGTGGCTTCACCTCTAGGGATTACAGCTCACTCCACTAGGCATATATAACCTTGTCCAGCACCCTGGATAGGGGCGATCCGCCCAGGATATTTGTGCTGTGGCAGGTTGGTTCTCTCCACACACCTTTATCAGGTTCTGTAACCTGGTCCCAGACCCCACTCCTGTGTCCTGAGTCTTACAGGACTAATGATGCTCTGCTCCTGGCTTGTTTGTGCTCTTTCACAACCTCCAGGACAGATATCTCCCAGTGTGTGGGGGCATTGGTCTTGGTGTTCCCATAGCATCAGCCTTGACGCAGTGTCGATTTCCCTCGAAAGGGAACTACACCAGGTTACGTATGTAACCCAGTTCCCTGAGAAGGGAACGAGATGCTTCATCGCTAGCCACACCCCGGGCATCCACTCAGGCTACCTTCAGACAAGTAGAAGCTGTAGTAATGTGACGTAGATGTCCTTTTATGGTCTTGCTTCATCACATGACCTACCCGAGCTGATAAATCGGCATCAGCCATGACACAGCGTCTTGTTCCCTGCTCAGGGAACCGGGTTACATACGTAACCTGGTGTAGTTTCTTCATATGTAAACAGTACCAGTTCACAAAAAGAAATTTCTTTTCGAAATCCAATTCCAAATCTTTGGCATCTGTAATAATAATCTTGATGTAGTTTTTTTTTAATTATTATTTCACTCCATTAACCCTTTGTTGCCTAAATTTATTTACAATTATATACGCATCAACTGGCATTGGCGGGATACATACGCCACCCTGGCTGCATCTACAATGAGTTAATCTACGTCTCAAAGCTCACTACAATACAACAAACACAAATGACTTTTAAATATTTTCATTTGTTCATTAGAAAAAAAAAAGATTACATATATAACTTTTTGCTGTAAACAATTAGACTTTTAAAAGTATCTGTATTGAAACTGGAATAATTTCCATTGTGTTACATTATATCTGCACCCAAGAAAACATCTCAAGAATTTTGTTAAACATATAAATAAAAGTTCGTCTGCTGCCTTAAAAACGTGAGTAAATTCATCTTGAAAAGCAGCTTTGTTTCAATTCACAATTCAATGGATTATTTTAAATTTCATTTTTGAAAACGTCTTGAGTTCAGAATTTGTCATGAAAATTGGATTTAAAGAGAAGAAATAAGTTCATGTGATTTATTGTGGCGATGATGTTTTACACTGTGTGAAGATAATGACAGAACAAGAGCTGAGTGAAAGCTAGCGAGACTGACGTAATGACTGACGTAAATGCGATGTGGAATTAAGGACTAATATCTAAAATAATTATAGAAAATTGTGAGAGCACATAAACAAATGTATGTCATTTAGAAAGCACACACACAAGATAAATCATCATGTGGGGAATCCAAGCATAGGGATTAGCATAGAGATAAGTATTCAAAGACACAGACTAGACAAAACAAAGCAAGACACCAGGCAGAGCAAGACAATACAAGACCAAGCAAGATAATAAACAGAGACAAGGCAAGATACACAACGTAAATAAGAACATGGGAAGAGATGGATATACAAGCGGAGGGGAATGTACAAGGTTTGGTGAAGAGTATGTTTGGTGAAGAGGTTAATATATGCACTGCTTCATATAGCAGAGGTGCAGTTCTCAGAGTATCAAACATCTGTGTGAGAATTCCACCAAACCTTTTCACTAAGCTATTTTAAGTACAATCTCTAAAATCTGTGTAACTCTGTGATAACTCAGACAGCTACCAGCTTGCCTCACTTGAATGCTTCTTTTGTTTTTTTATTTGTTTGTTCGTTCATCTTTACTGTGATAGTCACAGTGGATCCAAGAAGCACAGGGTCGAAGGCGAGACTCGACAAGACACTGCTCTATTGCAACATCTTTCAACTTACATAAACTACTTAATGTCTCATACTTAAAGTCATCTAGATTATTAGCATTGTGTTTTTTCCTACATAATCTATGTAGTCCACTTTACATAACCACGTGAAACACCAAGCACCTGACAGCAATGAGCTTACTTACTTACTCTCTACTTTTAAACAAAACTTTTCTAACTTTTTTTAAAAAAAATCTATCTTTCTATCTTTTTTAGTTGCCTTAAGTCATTAAGATTTAAAACTGTTCTGAATCTCTGTTTTCATTATGACTGTGGAATATCTCAACACAGACGGAGAAGAATGAAATGTTTCTGATGTCTATAAAAAGCTGTATTTTTGAGGAGGAAATATAATAAACATATAAATGTATTTCATTGGAATATAAGTCTGTAAGTCTGTGATTTGTTGTACACTTCAGGTCAAACATGCAAGAAAATGTATTTTAGGGGGGAAAAATGATAGATGGAAAAAAAACCAGCATGTAATCTAACGGATATTTTAAAATAAAAAGTGAATGAAAGAGAAGGCAGTAAATGAGGAAGTGAGTTCTCTGTGTTTATGTTGGAAAGGTGAACTGGTTCAGCCGGTTTGTCCTCAATGCAAGTTAGTGTTTGCACGTAAACTGCATTCTGTGTGTGTGTTTGTGTGTGTGTGTCTTTGCCTCTACAGCATGCATTTACTTTATGGTTTCTAGATTTTCTATATAATCGGTATATGATTGTGTGTGTTATTGTCTATATCATCATGTCCCTCTGTATATGTGTCACTGATGTTTTATGTTTTTTTTTTAAACAATAATCCCTATTGTGGCTGCATGTCATTCATCCACGTGTTTGTGAATAAGTGTTCAGTAGTTGTATCTCCACCTGCAGGAGTTGTGTACTCAAACACACATGTGCAAAAGACTCATTACACACCAGTTCCTTCTACTAGACAAACTGGATCTGTGTACAGAGAAGAGTCACACAAACAGGCTTCAAATCTGTTTCTCCTTCACGCCAAAAGGTGGAGAGAAAGACTACCGAAAGAGAACGCTCTCTTCCCTCACCCACTCTCTCTCTCTCTCTCTCTCTCTCTCTCTCTCTCTCTCTCTCTCTCTCTCTCTCTCTCTTCCTCCTCCTCCTCCCATCCTCGCTGCAATATTTCACTGCACCCGCTGCTACTCTTCCAGGCCATTAGGGGCATGCTATACTGACACTTCATAGTCCAGCCGATATAAATAGATTTGCTTGTACTCTCTCATGCATTTTCCTTTTCTACCCCCTACAGATTGCTTGTCAGAACATTACGGAGCCGGAATTACAAGCACGGCTCAAGAATATATGAGGTTCCGCCTCATATTCTCCTTTCTTCTTTCTCTCAGCTGGCCCCAGTGTGGCTGGGAAATAGATAAGGGAAATATTTTGGGCATGAAATCATTTTTTAAATGATTCTGGGTCACAGTCTGTGAGCCAAACATTACGGCGCAGGATATTCTGTCGTCCTGTTGGTTGTGTTGTCTGTGGTCGAAAAGAATTCAGGGGGGGAAAAAAACTCGAGGAGCAAAAAGGGCAAGCTAGCAGCATCTAGTGAGAGAAGCAGACAAAAGCAGACGCTGCAAAATGCCTTTCTGCTTGTGTGCATGAGAGCACGCACACACACAGCACAGCCCTCCCTCTACCTCTTCCATTTCTTTGCTCGTGTTCTTTGCTCTGACTAATGCGCAGAGCTACAGAGGAGTTGGGAAACTTTTCCGTCTTTGCCTTTGTCCCTTGTTCCCTCTTTCGCAGAACATAAATGCTTAGTTTGACACTCAATTCTTCTCACCCCATTAGTGAGAAATGACATGTAATCTGGTACGGATTAGCCAATTGTCAATATACCAGAAATGGCACTTTTTATATGTGGAAGCAGAAAAGAAGGTTCCTCTGAACTTAAGAAGTTCCTTAAGGGTGCAGCAGATAATTCAGTGTATATATATTTCAGAATTCATGTACGCTGTATACACTGTAATTACCCTAGACAGCCATTTTAATCGGAAGATTGTGAACCACTTAAAACCTGACTAACTTTCTTCCTGAAGGCTGATCTCACCAGTCATGGCTGATCTTATTTCAGCTCTCTCCCAGCAACCACACCAGTATGGTTTCAGTAGCCAGTACGAGTCTCTGTGTTTCTCAGTAACCTCTCTACTGTTCTCACCCGCTCACTCATGCAGTGTATACACAATTATTCATCACACTCATTTCTCCTCTGTTTGTGTGTGAGTTGGGAGCTAATTAAAGTGGCTGAATAATTGAATGAATTCTTAGTACAGATAGGTGTCTTTTTGCTTCTGCTTGCTTACATTTTTTCCTCTCTCTGAACATCTGTCTCTTTCTTCACTGACCAACAAAAATCACGTCTTTAGTAACACTGTGCTATGCTTATTAACAACTATTAACTTAAACTTTTCATTTTGTTTTAGTTATTTTCCTTCTAAAGCAGGGTATGTATTTCTCTTAGATTATATTTTCCCTATAAGGTGCTTTGGAAAAAAATTGGCTACCAAATGAATGAATTTAAATGTAATGTATTGTACAGCAGAGGGGCACAGTGGCTTGGTGGTTAGCATATTTGCCTCACACCTCCAGGGTTGGGGGTTCGATTCCCGTGTGTGTGTGGAGTTTGCATGTTCTCCCTGTGCCTCGGGGGTTTACTCTGGTTTCCGCCCCGGTCCAAAGACATGCATTGTAGGTTGATTGGTGTCTAAATTGTCCGTAGTGTGTGTGTGCCCTGTGATGGGTTGGCACTCCGTCCAGGGTGTATCCTGCCTTGATGCCTGAGATAGGCACAGGCTCTCCCCATGACCCGAGAATAGATCGGATAAGTGGTACAGACAATGGGATGGGATTGTACAGCACCAGTGGTGTCTGGTCAATAGGGGGTGCTGGGGTACTGCCCCCTTAAAGTTAGCCAGAGAAGAATGCTACTTTAACACATTAACAATAATTATATATTTTAATAATGAAAAAAAAGTGTAGCCGTACTATTCCACTGTTAGGCATATTATCATTTATTTAAATAGGAAAAAAAATTAAAACTATATTTCATTCATTTGTGTGTGTATGTAGCTCCGTAAACGTTTGAAAAGCATGTGACTTGAGGCTGAGCTCTGATTGGCTTGTTTCAAATTGTCCTTGCACTCTGGACCCCGAACCCGCCCAGTTTTGTTGTTAGTGAATCAATATTGTTTTTATATATTTGGCCTCATCTGATTGGACCAGGGGACATGGTGGCTTAGTGGTTAGCACGTTTGCCTCACACCTCCAGGGTTGGGGGTTTGATTCCCACCTCCGCCATGTGTGTGTGGAGTTTGCATGTTCTCTCCGTGCTTTGGGGGTTTCCTCCGGGTGCTACGGTTTCCTCCCCCAGTCCAAAAACATGCGTGGTAGGTTGATTGGCATCTCTAAATTGTCCGTAGTGTGTGATTGTGTGAGTGAATGAGAGAGTGTGTGTGCCCTGTGATGGGTTGGCACTCCGTCCAGGGTGTATCCTGCCTTGATGCCCAATGACGCCTGAGATAGGCACAGGCTCCCCGTGACCCGAGAATAGTTCGGATAAGCGGTAGACAATGAATGAATGATTGGACCATTCTCAATGAGTCTCATTACCGCTCAGCAGATTGTCAGTTAACGGGCAGGTACTGATTAATGTGGAAGCAAGCAAAATATCTCAAGATGAAAGAAAATTCGGCTATATCTTTACAAAAATACCCTTCCACAAGGCGTTTGGATGAAGAAAACAAAAGAATCAAGGAGTTTGGACCAGATCGGCAAAATTTGCAAATTCAGCAGCAGTCGAGTGATCGCGTGCAGCACTTTTCCAGCACTTCTTATTGAATTCATTGGCCATGCTTTGCACCCCAACCCCCACCCCAAACAAAAATTGTTTGCACCCACCCAAAATTTTTTTAGCACCAGCTGCCACTATACAGCCATGTATCTCTGAGTATACTATTGTACTATATCTCGAAAAGTTCTGATAAATTCTTAAATTATCATTTATTTTGACTGAATACGTACAAGACCATCATTTGTATATCTGACTAGTTAGGAAGAAATGATTAGCAAACACTGGTGTTACTGCTGTGTGCTAGTACTTCTTACTTAATTCTTGGTATTGTTTATATCTCAGGTCCCAAAATCTGGTCTCAACTTCGTAGCATTACAAATGGTATGAAACAAACATGGATTATTGCACTGGTTCCTGGACCTGTCTAGGAGTGTCACATGTCTGGCATAGTTTAGTGTTCCCCTCTGCTAACAGCGTTTCACCTCAGAAAGAGCTGTCCATCCACTGATTAGCTGAATCAGATGTGTTAGAAGCAGAAAAAAACACTACAATGTGCAGGAAAGGGTTGTTCTAGGAATAGAGTTAAGAACACTTTGGGTGCTTTGACACTGGCAGTTTAGTCAGAAACTGAGCAGGGTAACTTGTGTGTCTTTTCATAACACAAGTGTAGCATGAGTGGCAGGGGAACGCTGTGGGACACAGAAGAGGTGAGATGCCTAACTGCACATAATAGCACTTAAATTATAATAATCATTTCAAAAAATAATAATAAAAGGTGAGTCGAATTGTGTTCACTGTGTGTGTTTGTGATGACGTAAGACAAACACAAAATGCACCAGGGTTCGATAGAAAGGAGAGAATCTGAAACCACACCAACTCTGCAGGGGCACCAGGAACAATCACACTTGGGTTTAGTCTGCAGCAAACACATCCAGTGTGAAAAACACTGTGATGTACTGAAGTTATACTTTTTGATCCAATCAATTTTGTCTTTAACTGTGACTTTTTGGCCATAAGCCACATATTAAAACGACTGAGGCTCCGATGTTCATATATTGTGAAACAGTGAAAGAAAAGCTTCAAGTATGAACAGAAAGGCTCAACTGTTTAGACTGGCAACTGTTGGACTCCATCAGATTGGATCCCATGTGAAAGTTTTGGAACTAGTGCAGTGTGTCAGCACATGAAGTGCAGGTCTGTTCTTCATCACTTGCAGGAACCAATAAACCAATTCTTTTTTTTTTTGAGGAAAAATGGCAGTTAGCATTTGCAAATATAGATATTGCATTATTCAGAGAAGCTGTGTGGAGAAAAGTTCAGAGAACTGAATAAGAGAGAGAGAGAGAGAGAGAGAGAGAGAGAGAGAGAGAGAGAGAGAGAGAGAGAGAGAGAGAGAGAGAACGAGAACTGACTTCTTCTTTTTACAACTTAGAGAGACTGGAATGTATTAAAAACTAGCCTGGAGTTGTATTTCTTTACAAAATTAACTGTTTTCCATCTAACTGTTAGCAGTACTGGAGTGATACACTGGAGTAAAGTTAGTAAGAAAAGTAATTAAGATACAACTTGAGTGCTGAACTGAGCTTCTCCTCCTACTCTGAACAGATTTTTCTCCATTCATTCAGAAAATTTATAAAGACTTGCTCTTCGGTCAATAGCCTGCTGTTGTTGTGTCTGCACTCACATCTTGAGTCTGCACTTACGTACATCTGTATTAACCGTCTGTTTTACTTCTTAGTTTCCTGAGCATTTTTAGATGTACTGTTGATGCGTAATCTAGGTATGAAATTGATCAAACAGAACAAAATTTTCATAGAAACCATCATTAGTCTCTAGTTTTACTATGAATCTTTACAGATTTGTAATATGTTTCAAACAGCTTTTTCTGCTCTGTGCGTGGTTGGTAAGTTGCTGTAGATAAGGTGAATGCATGTACACAGTGTGGTCATGTAAATAAAAAAGTGAGGTGGGAATACATGCTTAAAGGGGCACAGTTCCTCTCAAAGTTTCTTCTTCCTATTTTAGGAGTTTTTACTTGCCACTGTTGCCTCAGGCTTGCTCACATTTAATTTAATCTTAAACTTTGTCATTTTATTCAATATTTTTAGATTTCTGCAACTCTGCTTTGAGACAGTGTCCATCGTTAAAATAAAATTGAATTGAACTGAATTAAATTGACAAGTCCAGAGCAGGGTACCATGCACACACATTTACACACAGGGCCAATTTAGCACAGCCAAACCCCGTAAAGCGTCCTGGGTTCGAGTCTCGCTCCTGCTCAGTGTGTGTGGAGTTTGCATGTTCTTCCCATGCTTGGTGGGTTTCCTCCGGGTGCTCCGGTTTCCTCCCACAGTCCAAAGACATGCTTCTAGGATGATTGGAGTCTCTAAATTGCCCGTAGTGTGTGATTGCATGAGTGAATGAGTGTGTGTGTGCCCTGTGATGGGTTGGCACTCCGTCCAGAGTGTATCCTGCATCGATGACGCCTGAGATAGGCACAGGCAATCGGATAACCGGTACAGACAATGGGAAAAAAAAACTGTACTTTATACATACACATCATTTTGTTTCTTGCATTTGCGCTCATAGTCATTTTGTAAATTAGTTATTTACAGCTTTTTTATTTTCTTATGTCTTCAGAATTCATGTGACTATATACTCTTGAATCTTGAATATAGTGAGAATGTACATAGAAATTCCAAACAGACAATAACCCGAACTCGGGATTGAACCCGTGGACACTGGAGCGGTGATGTTGCAGTGCTACCGTGCAAGAAATTCAACAAAATGAATGAATCAAGCCCAGCTTTCATTAGCCAAGTCTGTTAGATTTAGTTATCATTAGTCTAACATTTTATACTCTTTTTAAACCTATTTTCACCGAAGACTCATTTAGCGATTGCTGAATCACTCAGTAAGATTAGCATGCTAGGCGTGCATAAGAATATCTACTAGACATTAAACAGAAATGAGTTAGTACACATCAAGCCTGAATACTCATGATCGGGTTTAGTGCTGAACACTGACAGTTTCCACGTGACGTCTGACAACTAAACACTGAGTGCACTGCGTACAGATCGAACCGGCTGGGTGAGTTGAGTGTGTTTGTCAGATGAGGTGAATGAGTTCACTGAGTCCTGTGTCTAACAGCCACACTCAGTACATTCTAGAGAAGCGTCACGATGGTAACTCTCATACACACAGAGCTCCACATATACAACAACACACATTGATGGATCTGAGAGCAGTATGATCGCACACTCGTCCATTTCAAATAGACCGTGCCATTTACGTTAATACCTAAACATTCAGAAGAATTTCATTTAATTTAAAATAAAAAGCGTATTCATTTTATTTACCTCTGAGGCGCAGAATGATCAGTGAATTGAGAAACATTTCACTACACAGTTAGTTTTCATTCATCAACGTGATTTGATCGTGTATTTTCAAATCCCTGAATAAATTCAAACACTGAGTTCACCCTTAAACCCATGCTGGTGTTTCACAACAGACACATTTCCACTCTGCTATTCTTCTATGTGTGTTTTAGCTGCTTAAATTTAATACCATAATTTCAGTTCCTATCAGTGTGAACATCCTTGTGAGATTTCACAACTGGTCTATGTTATTACTAACACATCACTCAATCTAGTCATTAAAACCTTGTTTAAATTTTGTATAATCAATGATATCATGCTTTCCTGAGAAAAGTAATATTATATAAACTATACATTATGTATATATACATATTTTAATCTGACTGACCACATTTTCTTTTTCAGTGTATTATACAAGCGGTACAAGGCAGCATGCACAAATTTAGTCATCATTTATATATTTTTTCTAAATAAGTAGAGACCAAGTGCTGCTTACATCAGCAGAGATTCAGACATAATCATAACGATTAGGCTTTTAAGATTGTTGTGCAAACTGGTCTTCAATTAGAATTTTACTAAGGCTGCAAATTAAACCTAAAGTAAAATCTATACAATTTTCATGACAGTTCTTTAAAAAATCTGTATAGTCTGTATACTCTCACTCTTTTACTATATAAAGTCCGTGTAAAGTGCAAGGGTTACTATTTCATTTGTAAGACCTCATTCATATAAACCATATTCTCCTCATTTATTCAGATTCAGTGACAGAATGAGATTAAAAAGAGCTGCATAGTTCCTCATTGTGCTGCTTGTGGTCATAAAGCCTTTTAGATAGAAGAGCATTAGAAGTAATCAAAGCATCCAGTCAAAGCATTTTCTTTTCAATTGCAGGTAGTATAAATTGGTAAATTTGCTATTAGCTGTTCAGCAGACATGCAGCTATCAGCATAGCAACTGGCTTAGTAACACAGACTGCTTAGCAACCATAATTATCCATGTATTCATATAGATGTGCAGCTAAGAGCAATCCTAGACGTAAGCCTTCTCTAAAATTATGCATAAATAAAACCCCTTTAAGACCTGCTGTAGGAGTAGGTCCGAGATGTTTAGCTGAAATTATCTTGCAGCACCAGATATCTGACAAAACCCACGTCAGCATAATGCCAGTATTTTTTTCTGCTTTAACTTTCTGATTGAATTTGCTGGTAGTGCTAGATAATTTTTTACATATAACAAGGCATGGAACTGCTTTCGTCACACTTTGCTTCCGGTATACTCCGTTACACCTACATAAACACACACAGACACACACTAACATATATGCACTCTGGAGCCTTATATGATGGACACCTGCCATACTTCAGCACCCCCTTATGCGACCGTAAAACCTTTCCCCCGCATGGCACTGTTGCCGCAGCGCTCATCACGTCAGTTCCTCATTGAGGACAGCACCAGATCCCCATCTCCTGGGAGACACAACCAAATGGATCGATACGTGTCATCATTTTTTTCCGCCGTGGCCAATCGCCAGGGAGACAGGCATGGCCAGAGCAGCTAGAAGTACCTTCTCATCATGAAGAACTGCACTGTGTTCTGTATTTCCCTGCAGTCACGTGAGGACAGGTTTCTGATCGGACTTGACTAATGCCTCAGTAATTAGAGGATACTGGGTTGTGAAGACAGGAGTTTACTGGAGCTCAGTGTTGTTTCCAGTACGGGAAACGGGTAACGAGTCTGTAGTGATATTAACACTTAACAGTAACAGAGGTGAATTTTTCGTTCTTGTTATCAGAAGTTGATGATTAAGCAGAGTGTTGCCCTCAGTTAAAGATTAAGTGGCCTCTGTGAGAATTTAACTTCTACAAGCTCTGTTTTGAAGTCAAGTAAGGATTTCAAAACAATATATTACAGATATAAAGCATTACACAGAGAGAGAGAGCTTTCAAAGCTCAACTTTAAAAGCCTAAATGCATCTATCTACATATGTATATACTGTTCAACATGTTGTATTTTTAACATGTGCGTTATATTCTTCACCACTGCACATACATACATATAGACCACATATATAATACCTACTGCACTTCTACTGCACAAAAGACATCCACCCTGCTGTACATATCACCCTGTATATCTTTATTCTAAATTTATTGTACATATGCCACTCAAGCACTTCTGGTTAGAGACTAACTGCATTTCACTGGCTTTTTACACGTACTTTGCACAATGGCAATAAAGTTCAATCTAATCTAATTTAATTTTATCTAATCTAATGTAAATATTCTATAATTAGTTCACATTAGAAGCTCATTTTTAGCAACTACAAGGTAGAGTTTTAAGGCTCAGTGATTGGTTGAAAAATGTGTGAATAAGTGAATAAAACCGTAAGTGAATTTATGTAAATAAGCAAAAAAACTGTCTGAACTGGAACACTGAACGCTATTCTGCTGTTGTTGGCCGTTGCTGCTGTAGTCACTGATCTGAGATCAGATATTTCCTTCACATTGGGACTGGTTTTGCTTCAGTGAATACTTTTAATTCCTAATCTCAGTGAGCAGATACACTGCTACAGCACCAGTGGAACACAAGTTTGTAAAACTTTTGCTAAACACTACTTTCAAGTGTTCTACAACTAAAGCTGGTCCTGGTTTTATTCTATTTCTTTCTGTTTCACAACACAAATTAAAAAAAAAAAAAAAAAAAAACTGGTTTGGGTGAATCAGCAACTGCCCTTCTCGGAAGCAGTGTTGAAGCAATTCGGCTTAACCACATTCCACTGGTGCAGTGTTTCACAACAGAGGCAGAAAAACCAGCACTGGATGAACTAGCTATGAGCACAGCAGATACGCAAAGCAACAGCACACAAACACACAAACAGTACGCACACACACAAACACACAAACAGTACACACATGACTTGTATTGACATTTCAAGAAACTTTTGTAAAAGTTTTGTACCGTATATACACAACATGTATGCTCAAATAGGTTAAATAAAAATAGATTTATGCTGCTAGTAGTATAAAAGTTTAATTCTAAGATTTAAATTTATAATATGATCAACAGTATGTCAAATTCATGGAATTATAACATTTATAACCATGCAATAACATTTTGTAATTAAACTATGTTCCATTAATTATTCAGCAATATAGGTGAAGAAATGTTCAACAGTTTTATTAACACAAAAAAAACATGTGATTTAATTTACCTGTTTAAATATCTGTCTTGTAGCATTTTATTCACCCTTGTTATGTTCACTAGGGCGGGGGGGGGGCACGGTGGCTTGGTGGTTAGCACATATGCCTCACACCTCCAGGATTGGGGGTTCAATTCCCGCCTTCACGATGTGTGTGTGGAGTTTGCATGTTCTCCCCATGCCTCAGGGGTTTCCTCCAGGTACTCCAGTGTCCTCCCCCAGTCCAAAGACATGCATTGTAGGTTGATTGGCTCTAAATTGTCCGTAGTGTGTAGTGTGGTGTGTGTGTGTGTGTGTGTGTGTGTGTGTGTGTGTGTGTGTGTGTGTGTGTGTGTGTGTGTGTGTGTGTGTGTGTGTGTGTGTGTGTGATTAGGCCCTACGATAGACTGCCATCCTGTCCAGGGTGTGCCCTGCCTTGTGTCCATAGACTCCTGGGATAGGCTCCAGGTTCCCTGTGACCCAGTAGTAGGAGAAGCAGGTATAGAAAATGGATGGATGTTCACTCGAGACATTATTGGTGATTTATAAGCACTACAATATGTGTGTATATATATATATATATATATATATATATATATATACAAATAAATATATATTCACACATATTGTCTTTATCTTAATCCTAAACAATATGGATAACATTTGTGATTAAGAGTCATTCGTTTTTGTGATAAAGTTATAATATGTGCAACAAAATATACTACAATAACAGCTCACAAAAAAGCATGTGGTAATGCACAGGATTTACAACAAACACTTTTAGTGAAAATGATAAAACGGGTCCTTTAACCCCAAATATAAGACAAGGTTCAAAGATACGTGGCTCATCAGAATACTTTTAAATAATAATCTACTGTCTGTTGGTCTGATAAGTGTTTTCATGGCTGTAATGATAATCATGATTGTCTATATCATGATTATTTGACCAATACTAAAATTCAATTTTCATGTTTAGTTTCATGTCATTGTTTTAAAATAAACTCGTCACATTATACTTTAGAAAATACATATAAGAAATTAGACAATATGTTAAAAATAAGATTGTGTCATTAATTATCACAGGAACTGTTTTGAAACTCAACAGTTAAATCAATGGGAGTCAATAACACTTATAGCTGCTGATTATTGTGTAATTGGTTGATTAATTGTATAACTCCTGCTTAATATAATCCTCACATCCCTGGTGTATATCATGCAAAATGAATAGACACAAAGTAACCAGTGGACTGGTGTCTTGTGGACGTCTTCTGTGGCATGTTTTGAACAAGTTTATAGAAATATACAGTCTGAAGGAAATGAGTATTTGATTAATTTACTTGGCAATTTAATGGCTAATATTTTCTACAAAAACATCAATGAACTTCAAGTTGTGAAAACTAGAAACCTAATGCAAAGGTAAAATTCGTCTGTAATAAGGATTTGTCTGTTTATCTAAAATAAAGGTCAATATCAGGTTATTAGCCATGCATTAAGTAAATAAATAAATACAAACATCAAACCAGTTTCATATACGTACATAGGCAGTACTGTATGTGATGAAACTTTAAAGCAAATTAGTCCAGATGTTATTGCATTCAATAATGCATCACCGTATGGCACATTATCCTAAACTGTGCTGTTTCTCACACACTAACCTTCATGTGTCATTGAGAATCAGTGTGTGCTAAAGTGCTCTGATAAAAGTAACACATAAACCAGTTGCATCTGCAACAGCTGTGTGTTCTTAACAACATGTTTCTTTACACACATCATTGCTACGTTCATCAGCACTCTCTCTCTCTCTCTCGCACACACACACACACACACACACACACACACACACGCACACACACACAAACACACACCAGAACTCAACGCACCTCATCCAGCGTAGCCAATCAGCGGCCCGTTGCCTAGGAGACAACCTCTACCCTTGGGAGGCTTTTCATAGATTTCTCTCTTTCGTGATGTTCCCTCTCATTCCTGGAATACAGCACAGGAAAAAGTGAAAGCAGCAGAGAGCGAGAGAGATGGAAATACATTTATAGAACAAGAAGGGGCTGAATGTAACAGGCTTAATGTTTTTGTATGATGGTATAAAATGAACTATAAATTCTCTTTCACTATCAGATGCATAGCACAGCAGCTGTACGTGGTCCGAGGTGCTTCATGCAGCGCTTGTAGCCGAGCTGTTTGTCATACTGTGTGTAGGGAACGTCTCTAAATTTCCTTCTATGGAAACAAGTGAAAAAATAAAACAAGACTGGTTTTATGAACATAAACCATTTTAAAGACATTACCAATTTGAAATAACTATTGCAATTGTGCAGTGACCAAGAGACTATTAAACAAACTGATTTAGAATTAAAATTCTCAACAACACTCGGGATGAAGCTTTGGACACACTCTGCATTTTTGCAACCAGTTTCATGAAATGTTTCACACAGGAGACTTTTCTTAATGTTTCCTAATAGGCCTGGATCACCTGATGACTGCTTCTACTCAAAATGGAAAAATACTTGTTTTGGGACACAGTTCTATTTGAAATAAAACTGTTAAATATTGTGATAAAGTTGTCTTAACTGTTTAACACATTATTTAACACATTAGTTAACATCATCAACACTGGTATGCTGAAGTGACATTAACAAAGTGAGAAAATAAGTCACAGCTCCTACATTTATCAGTGTTCATACCATCAGACCAGAGTAATATGATCCTTAATAAAAGTTTGCTCTTTTTAACTTCAGAACTGAGGTTGAAATTAGATTCTAATATTGACACTTGGAGAGCAGAGTTCAGTATGGTGTAATTGTCAGCTGTCAGTAGCAGTTTGTGACTATAAATTTTGGAGAGGAAGAACAACATTAATAATGACATAACCTCAAACAAGATTAAGTAGTGAGGTGCACCTGATGTATGCTACAGGCTACTATCTCGTGACTTTTTAAATAAATTTGTAAAAGGCATTTGAGATTTTACATCATGCAGTTATCCAGCATACAGATTAAAAGCATTTGACACACCACGTGTGATTGCTCAGCACTGGAAAAGTGAGGGACATTTTTCTTCTTTTTTTTCCTGAGCTTGTGTGTGGTGCAGATGCATTTCTGATGTACAGATCAAAACAACGTCCACTCCGTGCTCCCCATTTCCTCTTCCTAATCTTTGCAATATGTCTTACAGTAGAAATTGTTCTGTACATCATGCACTCGCTGTCTTTACTTTATTCAGTTTACTTCAGAATGTTTGCTTAAAAAAAGGTCTTGATGACTTGATGTTTTTAAACTCAATTCCTTATTAACTCTCCTGTCCACTGCTCCTTACCTAGGCATGGGGCATAGTGGTTGCTGCCCCAATGGGCCTCTGTTAGTGCTTGTTGTAGCTCCCTTTTAACTACAAGATGTAATAACAATGTCTAGTGCATCTAGAAAGAAATGTGAATGGAAGATTAATATTGAGTGGTTGATATTTCAACAGAGTTGTGAGTGAAGACTTTATGAAGATTAACACATGAATGGTTGGTATAGTGGGGTTCTGCTGCATATCTATTTGTTTATCAAAAAAGGAAAAGAAAAACATTTTGTATCTTGCTTATCACTACTTGTTTATTAATTCTGAGGTTTGTACATTGTTAATGTTATCTATCAACACTATATGCCCAAAGGTTTGATCATACACATGTGTGCTTTCCCTAAACTGTTGTCACAAAGCTGGACTATATAGAGTTTCTTTGTATGCTGTAGCCTCTGGAACTAAGAGGTCCAAACCTGTTCCAGCATGACAATGCCTCTGTGCACAAAGCGAGCTCCATGAACACATAGTTTGCCAAGGATGGAGTAGAAGAACTCAAACATCCTGCATGGAGCACTGACCTCAACCCCACTGAACACCTTAAGGATGAACATTGCTCAACATCACTGCCTGATCTCACTAATGCTCTTGTAGCTGAATGATCAGAAATCCACACAGTCACACTCCAACATCTAGTGGAAAACCTTTTTCAGATTATGCATATTTATTTATATATTTGCAGTGAGTACTAGTTTATATAAAAAGCCTTTATTACATCAGTTAACGTAACGAAAACACCAGAAAGGGTCATGTGTAACCTTTTCCCTACACTTTATGTAACACATTTTTATATGTTTTCAATTTTTTTGCTTTGTGGCAAGCTCATTATGTTAATGTTCATGTACATTGGCTGTAGTTTTATACAAATTAGCTTTTCAGTGACCTAAAAGGCACCACCACAGTATTTGAAGAGGAAGGAGGCGGTGCTGTGTGTAATGGAATGGCCTGCCCAGTCACCCAACCATAACTCGATCACACTGCACTGGGAGTCCAAAAGATCTGAGAGGAAAGAGTCCACAAACCTCTTCCACATGCAATGACAGCTGCTAAGGGTGTTACATATTGTTTAATCAGCTACTGATAATCCAGCACTTATATGGTATGCAATTCTGATTCTATGTGAGTTGTATCTAACGCAGGTGTTTGTCAAGGTGGAAAATACCATGTGCTCTCACTCACTTTAATTAATCACTTTATCTAAGACATGGTCGCGGGCGATCTGGAGCCTATCCTGGGAACACAGGACTCATATATGGATGCAGGGTCAAGTGTCCACAAAACATTGGTTAAAAGTGTCTGTATCATCATATATTTTGCAGTGATGAGTTTTAATGAATGAATGTTCCACCCACAGAAACCAGACTGGTTACGGTGTTTCTCGCTTTCCATCATCCAAATATATTTGATTATATCTGTATTTGTAAAATATATTTGATGTATTTATAAAACTGACATTTGGATCAGACTCATTAAATTCAAATGATTACTCACCTAAAATAAATCAGTACAAAATATATAACTTGAGTAGAGATGCACACTAAATGAATATTACTGGCAACTTTTATAGGCAAGTACACCAAGCTACTGGCAGCTACATGGTTAGGTTTCTCCGCTGGAGGCCAGAAAGTAGTGAGTTCAAATCCCAGTACTGCCCGAGGACAGTTTTAGTGCTCTTAACCCTCTGCTAGCTGGACTGTATTCAGAAGCATTTGGATAAAAGACATTGTTGATAATGAATTTCTGTCTACAATACAGCTGTCTTTGACAGTACAGGGACAAAGCTGTGTAGAGAATGTATAAAGACAGTAGACTCAATGAAAATGTAACATTTTAATATTTTCCCTAAACTATAAAATGTGAGGTTATGATTTAATCTTAAAGTCATTCTAGATGTTATAGAAATGTGTTTTTATGATTGAATCATTTCAGGTGAATTGGTGTCAGATGGGAAATTGTTGCATGAAAAATATTTTGCCATGTACTTTTAAGAAAATGTGTTACTGCATCATAAAATCTAAAAGCCAATCATGTTGAGATATGCAAATCCAGGCCATGCAGCAGAGGGGCGTGTCTAACGTTCAAAACTCTGCTTAGGTATACATGTGGAGGAGTCGTATGCCATTGTGTGTGTGTGTGTGTGTTTGTGTGTGTGACATTTTTGCCACATCAGACAATTTAATATCCATTAGGTGACTGTAACTGTTCAACCAACATCATATAGTCCTGCTCATGTCACAAATTTGAATAAAAGGACCATATCATGTATCATGTATTATTTTGTTGCTGTGCTTAGTTTTAATCCTCTTCGTTCCATAAGACTGCATCATTTACAGGTGGAATATGAGTGACTAGCATTTATAAGACTTACCCTGACTCTCATATTTAATTATGACTCAGTGTGTCAGTGTCAGTCTGAGTGTTTAGTTGTGGCTCTCTGAGTTCTTTCTCCATCTATAGTTGTTTCTGGTCAGTTGCTGGAACTTTCACTGTCAGTCTAGCAGCACTTCCCTGTCATTGTGTCAACAGCTTTATACTTTAATTGAAATCGGCTTCACTTTTAAGACACTTTAGATAAAAGTGTCTACCGAATGAATGCACATCCACGCTATAGCATAAACGTCTGTCTGCAGCTGGGGAACGCAGTGTGATGCTGAATACACTGTAAACACACAAGGTGCAGAACTTCACCTGTGAAGCTGCTGAATTAGAATTTCAAGGACATATCGTTTCTATATAAGGAGAGTAGTAAAGAGACAAAAGCTGCAATGTTATGTCTTTTAATTATTATTTTCAAGTGCCTATTTGTTAGCCCTTTTAAAATCTTGTGCTTTTGTGCACCTCAGCTAGTGTGTACAGATTGTGTCTGAAACTGATCATAGTGTGTATGTGCATGTGTGTGTGTGTGTGTGTGTGTGTGCTCTCAACTAAACCAATATCTAAATCTTTTTTTTACAGTAAATAATTCAGCAATAAACTGAGTATATTTCTTGGGTATGTCACCGTTATGTCAGGGAATTGTCATTATTGCTTCTAAATAATAAAAAAAATCTTACAACAACACACAATTTAGACTGTGTTTTTTGAAAGAGCACAAATTCTGCACAAACCAAGCAGCTGTCAGAATGTAACCACCACCCCTTCCCCCTTTCCCCTGTCCGTTAACACGCACGTACACACACACACACTCACACACACACACATTTTGTCTGCATGTAACAAGGCATTCTCTGCACATACACACAAATACAAACAATTACGTCTACACTTATCTGCACTCTATTAATTGTGCACTAGTTTTTTGTCCTCAGTTACATTCTGGTCACATATCAGCATGGTTTAACATCCTGCAATGACTCTACCATCCCTTAATTGCTGAATAAATGATCAAGCGTGTGTAAGCACTTTTTTACCCTGACATGTGCTAAGCTCCTGGGAATTAAGTCCCTGCTCAGCGGGAAATTGAGTCTGTGAGTCAACCTCAAATATCCAGTAGGCCAAAACAAACATGACTCGAGCAATGACAGGTTTTTGGAAGTTGTCAAATATTAATTTGTGCCGAGTAATGCTCGTGTAGGCAGAACCCACAGAGGTGCTGGTAGAAACTGTTCTAAGATCAGTGCTGGTTTAAAGGAGCATTTAAATAAGCTCCTCCTCTCCGTAAACGTACTGCAGTTTATCCAGCAAGATGTGTTAGGTTTCAGAAGTTTTCTTGAGTTCTGCTCTTAGCTTATACTAGTAGCTAATAATAAGGCATCGGTATAGTGTAGCTTCATGTTCAGCATGTCTAAATTAGCACACTGCTTCTGTCTGTCAAGCACCCTTACTGATGTGGTTTGGGACACAGCCTGACACACCCTTTAAAACCATGAACGAAATGAGTTCTGCAGCAAGAGAGGGACACAAAAATAAGCTTATGTGATTAAATTAACTGTAGTCTTTTATTTTGAAGTAAGCGTACAGTGATAAGCCAGTGGCGATAAACTTCTGTTACTCGTTAGCCAGATTAGCCGTGTAACCCGAGTGCAAATCTGAAGTCAATTCCAGACAGTAAACAAATCATGAATAATCAGTTACATTTTGGTTAAAAGGCAAACTATCATTTTTGGCTGTTTTTTCTTTGATGCATTTGATGCCAGTTTAGTCTGTAGATATGAACCTGTATGAAGCTGTTATCTGTAGGTCAAACACCACAAAGCATTCATTCATTCATTTATCAGAGAGTGTTTTATCCTGGTCAGGGTCACTGTGTGTTCAGAGCATATCCCTGAATGCTAGGGATGGAACGCTAGTCCAACTCAAGGCACCATACACACTTGAGGCAGTTTAGTGTAGTCAATCCACTAATCTGCACATTTTTAGACAGTGGGAGGAAATCGGAGAACCCAGAGGAAACCCACGTGGACACGAGGAGAACATGCAGAACTCCACACAGACTGTAACCTGAGCTCAGGATCAAACACAGGTCCCACTGCACCACTGTGCCACCCACTACAAAGCAACGCATCATTTTTAGAAAGCTGTTTGATGTAAAACATGTTTATGATACTTTACATACTAACATCTCCTTTAGGAATACTAGCATACACTGCCATGCTATTTGCACAGTAAATTTAGTCAGGTTTACTCAGCTCTGCATACTGCTCCAGTTCTGTGTAGACTGTGGCGTTACCTACACACTCCTGTCTGTTTACTCTAGTGTCTCGCACTTGTTGGTTTTGTTGGAACTCTAGTTTACATCCTGATCTTAAGCTCGTCCAGATCACTGGAGGGTGACTGGAAAGTTAGGACAATTTGCAATGGACCTTAAGAGACAACACAGACTGCACCATTTTTTTTATCATTAATGAATGGTTTCAGATACACAATACATCTTGCATTCTGCTCCTCATGTAGTGGATCTCTCAGTATCTGTTCAGTGGTAATAAGAGCTATGAGTATTTTGTTATTAAGTCAAATGAACATGCTGCCAGAAACATGTCTCAATTGATTTTCAGAAAGGCAAGGAAAAAAAGAGAAGAACAGTAAAAATGAGAAAACAGAATAATGTTACGCAGGTTTTCAGAGGAAAAGGTGGATGACCAACACATACTCATGCTGTTAACAGAAAGAGAGCTTATGCTATAGAGACTGTAGCTGTAAAATGCATAAGCTTACAATTTACTCCACAAATATGCAGTATAGTACTACATAACAGATGCTTTATTAGTGCATCAGAAAGGAATGACGTATATAGTGTATATTACTGTACTGAACCAGTCAGCTGAGGAGTAAAGAGGCTTAGCAGTGAGCATGTTTGTTTGCATCTCTTGGGTTGAGGGTTTGATTCTAACCTCTGCCATATGTGGGTTTTTGTGTGTGTGTGTGTGTGTGTGTGTGTGTGTGTGTGTGTGTGTGTGTGTGTGTGTGTGTGAGTGGGTGGGTGGATGTATGAGTGTGTGTGTAATGGGATGGCACCCTGTCTAGTTTTGTCCCCTTCAACGGTGTATAGGAATAAGTGGTCCAAATAATGGATGGCTGGACTAACAGCCCACTGACTCATATATGAGTATTCATTAATAAAGGTAATATTAAATCTTGTTAACTGATCATTAAGAAAACTTCTGAGGTATGACATTGTCGTTTTTCTGTGCATCTAACCAAAATTTTAGGTTATTTGAAATAACTTGAGACAATCTGAGTTGCTTTGAGATTATATCCAAGTCAAAGCATTTCATCAGTGTGATGTTATACAGCAGGTTGTTCCACTGGACTCAAACACAGTAAGGAATGTGGTGTGCTAATAAAATGACCTGAACAGTGGTGTTCACAGTAATAAAGAGTACACACATTGACAGCAGCTATAACGTCCTTGTCAGAGCTTTCACCTGAGAAAAGTGACTCTGTGGGTTTTTTTTAGATTATTACATTGACTCCTTTACGACTAAATTACATCTTTTGATGAGTTTAACATGTAAAGTGTTTGCCATAAGATAGTGGCACCACTGTTTCACATATACCGAGCAGATATTGTGCAGGCTTGTGCTGCTCTAAAATGCGGAACATTACATCCATGACCAAACTGTTTTAACACCATTGCTAATGTGGAAGATCTGTGTTGTGTCACAGCATAAAAAACATCAGGCTTGGAAAATACATCTGTATTAGATCCACTAATCTGATAACAAATTATCCCAAGATCTCATTAGCACCTGAGAAGTCACTTGTAGTGTGTCTCTTATAGCTTGGAGATTATGGGCGGGGTCTGTCCAGCATTTTATAGTTCTGTTAAGTAAAGGTTATATAGTCAAATATAGCATTTTAAAGCTAACCAGGTACTAGCTTTATTAGAAGATTAGCAAAGCAAGCTAACTGCACTAGCTATGTATTAACTCTACTTCCTTCAGTGTTTTTTTTTCTGTGCAATGTATCTATATATATTTAGTGAAACATTGTACATGATGGTCTAAGATAAATCCCAGTTTTTCTTTCATTTTTTGTGATTCACACAGTAAATGGAAACTAGCTGAGATAGATAGAATTAAGAAACCTCTAAATGTCTATCAGCTGATATGAATATGAATATCAGATCAGTACATTTTTGTTAGCATTGCAATGGTACTAGGAATCTTATGTTAACCTTATGTACAGGTTTAAGGACAAGACTTTTAATATAAGCCTTTAAGGACTTAATAGTGTTAATGAACTGCCACCTCACTACTGCTGCCATCATGTCATTATATCAGAGATCCCACGTCTTTCAGTTAGAATTAACAACAGCGATAACGACGTTTGATGACAGCACTTTTTTTTTTTTACATCACCTAGCAGTGGACTGAATGAATTCAAGTTAGTGTTTTGGGGAGTGTTCATTAAACGGTGCATAATCATTAAAGGTCGTTTTTGGGTCTGACTGGAAACGCTCATCAAAGCCGAGCTGCGCCATGGGCACGCCAAAGCCGCTGGTGGAGGCTAGAGGGAAAAAGCGAGGCACTGCAAAATACAAACAGCGCACACACTGCTTTTTTTTCTGCTAAGCACACACACACACACACACCCCTGACTGCTGGAAGCCAGACAATTAAGGGGATGGAGGACAGGCACATTTGCATACATATTAAAGTGAGGCTGTTAGAGAAGAGAAAAGAGGGAGCAGGCGAGGGGGGTGAGATGGAAAGAAAGGGAGCGAGAGAGAGAGAGAGAGAGAGGGGGGAAAGAGAGGCGAGAGGGAGGGAGTGACTAGCAGCATATGAGCGAGCCGTTCTCATAGATCTTTTCCATCAAAACATGCCGAGCCCCGCCTTTGCCTGCGCATAAATCTGCATGTGTTTAGTTGGAGCTCTCACTCCGGGCAGCAGAGGGAAACCAGCGGGCAAACATTGGCACCATGAGCACGGCCAGGACAGAGGTGGCAGAACACTCAAGAGTGACAAATTTAACTCTTCACTTACTATGACGCTGTGTTCACTCTTTAACACTGAGAGCATGTGTCATGTCAGTGTGTGCTTAATACTCTTAATGGTACGACTGAGCAGAGACTTGGGGTTGAATTTAAGGGTGTTATATACCAGGAAGCAAAAAAATAACTGAGCTTTATGAGTCAACAACCTGCCTACACACACACACACACACACACATGCGCACACGCACACACACACAGACCACGTAGCTGTCCTATACGATTTAAGCTTGAAATCAGAACACACTGCAGTGCTGCTTATCTGAGCTAATAAGAATTGATAGGAATTATAATCAGAGAAAGCAGTTCAACTAGCTTTCATACAAATGATTATTGATTCAAAAAGCTGGGCTTGCTAACACTGCCGCTAACTCCTACCTTTCCATGTGAACAAATTTGCAATCAGGAGAATACGTTTGTAATTAAAGTTTTAGTCCCAGCTGTGAGACGCGTCCTCAAGGTCCTTTTTAAGGCTTTGAGGACAGATTTTTTATTATTTTTCATTTTAAATACTGTACTGTTCGGCTGTACTGCAAGATTTGCTGCTATCATCGATGGTTAAATGAAATCTTTCAGGAGGATAGTGCTTTGTGGTAAGATGTTAGTTAATGCTACTTATTTCTTATCCTTTAAGTTTAAAATAAAAACAAAACAAAAAACAAGTCAACTGTCTTGTGTCTGTGAATTTATCATTATAATAATGATAATAATAATAATAATAATAATAATAATAATAATAATCCACAATAAGGTGGTGCAATTACTTTTGAATTTCAGAATACCTGAAAGGGTTTTTATTCCTCTGACTCCACCTTGTTTTTTTTGTGTGTTTTAAAAATCTGTATTTATAACATCATATCACGCTATGTCCTTTTTTTAGTTATATGTAAGGAACATCTGTGAGACAAGTTAGTTCCTGTTACGACTTCTACTTAATAGCTATTAACAGTTGTTCGCTCACCAGGCTCTCTATTATTCCTCTCTCAATGTTAATAAGACAGAAGAACGCAGCTTGTCATCACGGAAAAAAACAACGATTCAGTGATTCAGTAAATATGACAAAAACAAATCTGTGGGGTTTTTTTTAACACAATAAGCGAATTATTAGAATGGCTACATTAGCTTTAGGTTCTGTGTTAAATCAATTCATGTAAATACGTGGCTAAAAGTCTATTTGCTGGGTTAAATGTACTATTATAATTATTACTAAGTGCTCACAAAACTAGAAAAAAAGAAATAATGTTTATGAAGTAATGTTAAAGCAGTGCCATGCTAAAGTGGAGGTATGCTTTTTGACCTGGATTTGCATACACACACATATATATATATATATATATATATATATATATATATATATATATATATATATATATATATATATATATATATATAAAAAAACGAGCTCACAGAACATTAAACTGATATGAAGTAAACTGAGGCTTATTGTTGTGTAGTTTTCAATATGTTTTGTTTTAAGACAGCTTTATGGCTATTATACCAATAATATTAATTTGATAAATCACGTTTTTCAATAAAGTTTTCTTGGTGTTTCTCAGCCAGGTGCATGGTGTGCATGTGCGCAAAGCTTAGCTAGCTAGCCATCTTGGTTTTTATCAGGCTGAGGTGAATACATTTTGTTTTTCGGTGTACTTCTGTTTGGAATTAGTGACGTTAATTTCAATTCATCGCAGTGACTCAAATCTTTTGATTCTGTTTACCAGAAAGATTTATTCACTGATGTGGTCAGTGCCCCTTGCTGCTGTTGTTGTTGTTAAAATGTGCACGTATACAAAAGTCCTGCAACATTATAAAATGGTGATTAGTATCTGATTTTATCTCAAATTACAACAGCAGATCTAGTAGATATTTCGTCAACTGAGATAGAAAACAGCAAAAAGCAGGACACATTCAATGTCATTTTTATGTGTAAGGTCAGTTATAAGTTTGGATTATGCTTCATGTACAAACATACAACTTCTCCAAAGTGCTACATTCTCTTCATAGCATAACTCCACGCTCATTGTCCTCTTGTTGAACCGGTAAGACTCACATCTGAACTGAAAGAATAACATGTCTGATTCGTTCATTTCGTTCACGACCGACATGTCCCAGTTCATGAGCTAGTTCCTTTTGAATCACACGTCCCAGCTCATACAGAATGAATAGCTCTCTCGTTCAGACTCAACACCAAGTCTCGATCAGTAAGAGACAGATTCGTTCAATAGATCCAACCAGTGAGATGCTCCTTCACAGCCAGCTATCTGCTTGAGAGTTGGGATGCAGCAGAAATTCTTAAAAAGCAGAAAAATGCTGCCAAAGCAGTTATGTGTTTTACATGGACCGTGTTTTTTGAGCAAATCTTTTAAGTGAGCAAGAAATATGGAAGTGAACAAGAATGATTCATTCATTTATAAGAATTGCTAAAAAATACTGATTCTTTACTGAAAGTTTGGATGATGTGATTTATTAAAATGTTCAGATTTTTTTTTAGTTTATATAAACTCGAATTCATATAAACATTTTGCCATTACTTAATTTTTTTTACCAAGAATGATCCTTGGTATCATGTAAAATTTATATAAAAGTACTTACTTTGAGTACATTTCACTCCAATATTTTTGTCAGTGTCCTGAAGACTTTCCTGTGGTGGAAAACATCCTACCAAGCCCTGACACTGGAGACGCCTTCCTTAAATGTTAAACATTTCTTTACAGAAAACCTTACCTTAGTTTAATAAAAGCACCTTGCTTGTTTTTTTTATGAGTTTTAGGTAGTCTTATATAGTATAGTATAAATATGTACATATATACGGTGGCTTAGTGGTTAGCACATTTCTCCTCACGCGTCCTGGGTTCGAGTCTCGCTCCCGCTCACTGTGTGTGTGTGGAGTTTGCATGTTCTCACTGTGCTTGGTGGGTTTCCTCCCACAGTCCAAAGACATGCTTCTAGGCTGATTGGAGTCTCTAAATTGCTTGTAGTGTGTGTGTGCCCTGCGAGGGGATGGCAGTCCATCCAGGGTGTATCCTGTCTTGATGTTTTATGGCCTTTAAGGTGTAGCAGAACATAAGTTACTGATGGTTTTTTATGAAAATGAAATGGGAAAACATTATGCTGGTCAACAAATACAAAAAGGTCCAATGGATGTCATCATGAACTTTTATTTATAATTAAATATTGTATTGAACTCTGTAAGGGTGCTGTGATATGGTGTATATACTGTTTACAAGGTTTATTTATTATGCTGGACATATAATTGCCATTTATTAATGAGTGAGCAAACATAGCAGGAAAAAAATGATTCATATTTAAAACATTTTTATGTACAGACTTCAATATTACAGAGCATTAATGCTTTCTTCATCTGAAGCAATTTGATGGTGCTGGTGCGTTCAAATTGGTGGTAAGCACAAAATAAGCTTTCTCGCTGTACAAGATGTAACAATTGTAGGAATGCTGTTGCTAGGCAACTAGGAAATATGGACGCCAAGTATAGCTGATAAACTTGATGATTTAGCGAACTCTTTTATTTATATACAGTGTAAAGGTACAAAGACAGTGGAAATGAGAGAAAAATCTCAGCATTTCCCTTAGATGTTGGTAATTATTGGGAAAAGTAGTAAATTCATAACAAGTCAACCAACTCAGTACCTAGGGAAATGGTATAAAAGTGATGTCTGGGATAGGGTCAGGGTTCAGAACTTTCATTAGGACTTTCAACGTTAACATTGATGTTTTATATGAAATTCAACATAATGCTTCAGCGTCAGATTCAACTGTATGAATTTGTACAAGCTGATACTCTTGCTTATCACACTGAGCACTGATAAACAGGTAACACTTTATCCACCATCGAGACACATGGAAGTGGGCGGTCCATCCATTTTCCTTAGCGCTTATACTACACAGGGTCACAGGGAACCTGCAGTCTATCTCAGGGGACTCCGAGCATAAGGAAGGTGGACACCCTGAACGTGATGCCAACACGTCACAGGACACAATCGCACACACACTCACACACCAACAGTTTAGAGATGCCAATTAGCATTCAACACATGTCTTTGTACTGAGGGAGGAAACCGGAGGAAACACAGCAGTGCATGGAAATTCCACAGAGGACTGAGGCAGGAGAGTTGTGAGGCAAAAGTGTTATATAGTTCAGATTAGCTAGATTTTAAACATAGAACAAATGAAGAGAATAAATATGGATTGGACTTTACAGTAAAGTGATGACCAGTGGGTTTTTTCTTGCTGTTTTTTTTTTTTTTTTTCATCAGTATGAGCTCGTTCTCTTCTGCTGTTACACTCTCTCAAAAACTGAACAACATTTAACATAAAAACCATAGCAATGAAAAAGTACGAAGATTAAACTACAGAATATTCTGATACTAAGGGCAAACTTATATTTCAAAAATATTTAGTATCTGCCAATATTTCAGTTTGCACTACCAGAGGAAAAAGCTCGCTATTCTGTCTGCTATGAAAACAGCCAGTAATCTGTAGTCTCTGTTTATAAGGTGCCCTTGTTCAGTGATTATAAACCATCAGATGGTTGCAAACAAAACCGGATTTATGGATGCAAATGCAAGTGTAAACGGAATCAGTAAAAGTTTTTAGTTATTCATGGTGAAAGTTTTAAGTTCCAACTTTAGGCTATGTTAAAATCCATGCTGCAGCTGTTCATGTATTAGTAGCTGGTCAACTAGAATGTAGTGGTTATGTACATTAGACAAGGCTACAGCAGAGCTGATGCTGTACTGGCGCAAGCCACTGCAGTTTTCTAAAGGTTCTGCTGTATGAAACATCAATACTGTGTCACAATTCATGACCTCTGAGCTATCAGAAAAGATTAACCTCCAAATAAGTGAACTCCAGACGAGTGGACCAGTCATCTGGAATATTCCTGTGAAAATGATTTCAATGCGACAAAGAATTCGCTTCTAATGCAGTCGTATGTGTTGCACTTGATATTTTCTTTAATAGCACGACGTGTTAATGAGTGGCACTTTGATCTCTTGCTTTTCTGTTTCCTTGAAGATATCCGTCGTTACCGGGTGCGCTCTCCCCCACGGTAACGGTTGCCGTGGAGGCTGCAGTTGATGGCTATAACAGCAGCTGTCGCTGCAATGCACTCTGCAGCCCGAGAGTGGCGGAGAGAGGAAGGGGGGTGGCAAAGCGAGAGAAGGAGTTTGTGTGAGAAATATGCAAAGGGAAAGTGGAAAGGCAGTGAAAAAAAGAGAGGGAAAAAGAACACAAGAAGAGAATATGGGGTAATGTTAAAATAAGAGTAAGAGAGGGGTGGAAAATGAAAAGTGTTCACAAAATCAGAACGGCGAGAGAGAGAGAGAGAGAGAGAGAGAGAGAGAGAGAGAGAGAGAGAGAGAGAGAGAGCAGCAATGAGAAGGCGATGCAGAGGACAAATTGTTTATGTTTTTCATCAGAGAGTGAAAGGGAAAGAGGTGCTCTCTGCTGCCCCACCAAGCTCACTAGATCCACTCACATCACACACTTTCTTTCCTAACCTGAAATGCAGAGAGAGAGAGAGAGAGAGAGAGAGAAAGAGAGAGAGAGAGAGAGAAGAGAGTCATGACTAAAAATAAAGAGAAGGAATGAGATATGGAAGTGAATGAATATATACTTCCTTGGATCTCTCTCTCTCCCTCTCTCTCTTTGTGTGTGTGTGTGTGTGTGTAAGAAGACAGAAAAGCATTCAGATCTAGGGCACATGTACAAATGGGACAAGAGTGGGAAAAAAAACAGAAAGAAAAAATGAAACTCAGTTGAAATATCTTTACATCTACTCAGTGTACAGGTGTGTGTTGTGTGTGTGTGTGTGTGTGTGTGTGTGTGTGTGTGTGTGTGTGTGTGTGTGGTGTGTGTAAAGACTGAAGCCCATAGTAAATTATAGGAATTGTGTTCCCACAAATCAATAATAAGAGTAGCTCTACAGGAGCTTTCAGTTCTGCATCACTATTGTATATTGTAGCAATTGATCTAAGCTGTGTTTATTAAATAATAAACTTACCTCAGTACATTATATTCAATATATTTATACAATATTTAACCCCAAATCAGTTTGTAGAGAAGTAAAACATATTTGTAAAAGGTTATCTGTTTCAAATAGGAAAAGTGACTGCAAGTTTTTAACCATTTGTTGATCAGGTTTTTGAGTTCAGAGGTAGTTTAAGCAATTGCTAATCATCTTAGCATGTCATAAATTAGCATGTATCTTATTTGGTTAAACTTTTTTTTTTTAATCTTTGAAGTGGCAGAACAAGTGGAAATCATGTTAAAGTAAAGTTGTGGTTTTTTATTAATATTATGATGGATGAAAAATATTTTTCTGTGCAAAGCCTTGTTAGGTTAGCTTGTGAAGTAGCGCTAAGAGACATAGCATTCAAACACCTTTAATATGCCCCAGCAAAATGATCTTGAATTTGATTTCGGGTTATGGTAACTTAACTACGATTAACTTAATCTTAACTACAAGATTTTACTCCTATGTTTCTGGTAACTGTTTAAAAAATGGCTTACTTTTTAAGATTGTAATTAAGCACGTGTTAGAGTAGCACAATGAATCTGGTTAGGGAACGATGCTAGATTATGTTCTGAGGGGAATGAAGCAAAGAGTAAGAAACATGAAGTTTTATACTTACTTACGTGTCTCTGTGTCTCTCTCTCTCTCTCTCTCTCTCTCTCTCTCTCTCTCTCTCTCTCTCTCTCTCTCTCCACACACACACACACACACACACACACACACACACATACAGAGGGAGGGGTGCGTCTCCGGCAGGGTTTCCTGCCACAGGATTTGAAACTGGAGCTCTCTCAGCTGTGGTCTCCTGTTTCCTCTCCCCATCTCCAAACATACTGGAATTTTGCATGTGTGTGTGTGTGTGTGTGTGTGTGTGTGTGTGTGTGTGTGTGTGTGTGTGTGTGAGAGAGAGAGAGAGAGAGAGAAGAGAGAGAGAGAGAGAGAGAGAGAGAGAGAGAGAGAGTGAGTGAGTGAGTGAGTGAGAGAGAGGGAGAGAGAGAGAGAAAGAAATTGTTCATCATATTAGCGTACAGCACAATATTGTACGTCCATGTTTAAATATATGAACCCCTTGATCACCCCCCTGTCCTGTCACTGACTTTCTCCATCTTCAGCTCATGTGTTTTTAAAATTTGGGAATTTTTGTACCTCTAAATTTACACACAGCACAGTACAGCTTCCCAGCACAGCCTCAGACGGAGATGCTGGTGAAAGAGTATACATATGTTTTTATATTAACATCAAGTCAAGAGGTTTCTATTGTCTTTTCAATTATATGTAGCTGGAACAGGTACACAGTGAAATGAAACAACATTCCTACAGGATCACAGTGCTACATAAAACAACACGAACACAGCTCTACATACACAGAACACAGTTCAGACAGACAGCACAACACAATACAACACAATAGAGTACACACTGCAGTACACTGTAGTTGAGTCCAGAGCAAGTGAAAATTCTACATTATGCTCTGATCTGGTGAACATATGTATAATAATAGTTCTGTCAACCCCACACCTATTCCCTCTCAGTCCCGCCCCAATAGTGCTGAACACTTAGTTAGCAGTTAGACATGTGTACAGCAAAATGAACTTTATTCCTGAACTTTGCTGTTGTTGGTGGTGGATGGTTGGTGGTGGAAGTCTTGGCCAGGAGTTCTGGTAAGATGACACATCATGTACATTCATTCAGACTGATTCAAAAACAAGTTAAATAAAAATGAATGAAGCTCCACTTTTTGCACTCATTCACTGAACCTAGCCAACTTGCTAGCTAGCTAAATAAATAGTAGCACAACAAGCTGGAAAGCAGATTGTTCACATGTAGGGGCATGTGAGGGGAAAGCTGGATGTCTGTGCATTTCTGGACTTTTGGTGATATAGTCACTTTGCATTGTATTGTGGGTGTTTTTGTTTGTTTGTTTGCTTGCTTTTTGCTTCTGTCTTTGCCACTCACTAAAATTTCTCTCTCTCATACTTCAACCTGTATCAGGACAATTTCCATTCTACTAATAAGTAAATAACTTACATTCCCCCAATAAACGTGATTTTAATCGCAATTTGATTTACTTTTTTTTTTTATTTAACTATTAAAAATTAGGTTCCATTATACTTTTAATCGGAATTTGATTTACTTTTTTTTTTATTTAACTATTAAAAATTAGGTTCCATTATACTTTTAATCGGAATTTGATTTACTTTTTTTTTTATTTAACTATTAAAAATTAGGTTCCATTATACTTTTAATCGGAATTTGATTTACTTTTTTTTTTATTTAACTATTAAAAATTAGGTTCCATTATACTTTTAATCGGAATTTGATTTACTTTTTTTTTTTATTTAACTATTAAAAATTAGGTTCCATTATACTTTTAATCGGAATTTGATTTACTTTTTTTTTTTATTTAACTATTAAAAATTAGGTTCCATTATACTTAATTACACCACAATCTCATTCAGAAGTTCAATGTTCACTAAATGATTAAATGAATATTTTATGTAAGCTGGATCACTGTACTGTTTTTGTAGTGCAATAACTGTGATTATTATTGTTACTGTATTGTTACATGTGGATTTAGATAAGTTTAGATTTAGATAAGTGTAAACCCAACATAACCCAAAACAGCTTAAATAAAACATTTACATCCTTAACCAGAGCAACTTTTTTTAAATCTCATTTTATACAACTGAGCAATTGAGGGTTAAATGCCTTGCTCAGAGGCCCAGTGGCAGCAGCTTGGTGGACCTGGGATTTGAACTCACAACCTTCCAATCAGTAGTCAAACACCTTAACAACAAAGCTACCACATCGCCGTGTCCTAGTGGTGTTATTAACACTCCTGATAGACACTACAATAATGAAAATGCTGTAATACTGCTGCATAGGTTTCTACAGCGTTGACACTGTTTGCATTGCCATACAGGAATACACACTCTTTATGCTAGCATTAACGACGGTATTGTAACCTCCTCATACAGGTTTAACTCAGTGTCAGAGCAGAATATTTTATTGGGTTTATCGTACAACTTCCATTGTTGATCATTTGTATTTGCCAAGCAGATTAGATGATGAGCATAACGCCAGAACCATATCAGGCCACTTTCACAAACGACAAAATTGAAAGACTCACAATATCTTAATCCGTGAAATAGCGTGTTATTAGCATTGATCCATGGCACAGTCTGATAAGTGGCTTATTATCAAGGAAGTAGATTGATGTTATCTGGCTAATTCTTGCACAAGTTTAGCATATTAGAATTCATATGAGTTTAGTCACACTGCAAAATGGTTCTATTCCACTGAGAATTGCCTCTCTCTCTGAAGTATGGCTTTTAGGTGGTTATAAATGGTGGTTTCAAGAAGTTACTTTCTCCTAATGGTGCTTTCGAGAGTCATACACTATGACTGTATTTAAAATACATACGTAAATGCATTCATATACTGAGCACTTTATTAGGAATGCCTGTATGCATTCTCATTTATGCAGCTATCCAATCAGCCATTCATGTGACAGTAACACAATGCATAAAATCATGCAGATTCAAGTAAGGAGGTGAAGTTAATGTTTAAATCAAACATCAGAATGGGAAAAAGTGGAATCTCAATGACTTTGGCATGGTTGTTGATGAAAATTTATTATCAGTTTAAGTATTTTAGAAACTGCTGATCTGCTGGGATTTTGCACACAACAACCACTAGACTTTACACAGAATGGTTAAAATAATTGTTTTTAAAAATCCTGTTACATTTACCTTCACGGTATTTGGTAGACCCTTTATCCAAAGAGACATACCTTTATCTCATTTATACAACTGAGCAGTTAAGGGTTAAGAGCCACCACTCAGTTAGCAGCAGAGCTGTGAGTAGAAATGCCTTGTCGATGAGAAAGTGACCAGACTGGTTAGAGCTGACAAGAATGCTGGGGTAATTCAAATACTCATCTCAGAACACGCAACACATTGATCATTTGTGAATGAACTACAACAGCAGAAGAACCACACTGAACAGAAAACCACTCCTGTTAGCCAGGAACAGGAATCTGAAGCTATAATGAGCACAGGATCACTAAAACTGGACAGCTGATACTATTAAAAAATCAGTTTTTTAAAATATACAGTATATAAAATCTTAAGTTGTCCAGATAATGTAAATTACTTAAAGCTCTTGACCTTTATCTGTGTTATATTCTGCATTGTGCAGACAGCCATATGACTGGCTGATTGGATATCTCCATTAATTAACAGATGTATCCAGGTGTTCCTAATAAGGTGGCCAGAGACGATGGATATTTCTCCTGATTATATAGACCCTGGCTGCATCACAACACTGATCAGAATAGATATCTATTGTATGTTAGTGACTATAGTGAGCGGTTGTTGTTGTATAAAAACAGACTTGAAAAGCACAATCAAGAGACAGAAAGCAATCACAGTGTTACAGAGCAGACAAGTGGAAAGCCATTAACTGTCCGACCTCATACAAGCGAATCTGGCAAACCACGACTTCTCATTCAAGAAAATCAGCATGTAACTCTTTCTGAATGCATGTTTACATGCACACACATGCAAACACACACATCCCTGAGTCTTGAACAAAGAGCATCCTTAGGAGGAGAATGAGGAGTCAAGTGAACATACACACCAGGTTTTATAGAGAGGGAGAGAGCTAGAGGGAAAATCTAATCAAAACTAATCATGCAGTTGCAGTGTCGTTGCACACGGCCGGGCTTTGTGCATCAAATCTGCATCACACCGATAAACAGAACTGCACAAAAGTATGTAGTCTACAGTGACTGGTGGCTGGTGACGATACTGAACAGGAGGGTTAAGAAAAATTCTACTACCTGCCTGTCATAGTTCTGAAATCAGAATGGTTGAGCCAAATGGCAAGTGGTCTAATCATAGACTTTCAGCTCATTCATGTCTCCTATACCTACTATTGTGTTTCACATGCACCACTCAATCATATCTTATGGATGTTATGGATGTGTGCAAAATTAGCCCCTGTGCACACAGAATCTGGGTGTAGTTTTACTAAAAGTTATGACTTAATGCCACTCAAACAGCAGGTTATGTGAATCTCCAGGCTGGGCTAGAGAGAAATCAGCCCCATCCTCTTCTTCACACCATTCTGCATATTTACTAATGACCACTGGTGGTGCTGTTGTTATTGATTGTAGGAAAATCAGAAATAATCCACTGTAAGCAATTTGGCAAAAGCAAATAAGATGATGTTAACAAATTGAGGCTTATTTTTATGGAATTCTTCCTTTAAAAAAAACAGAGATCCTTGCCCTGATATCCTACTTATACTAGGCAACCAGGGTTGTCTAGGTTCAAGATTTAAAAAACAAAAAAAGGGAAAAAAGAGGCACAGAGTGTGAGATGTAATAGAGAAACATTACATATACAGGATTGTGTAAAAAGTCTAAACAAATTACATGACCAAATTATGACCAAAAAAATGAAGCAACTGTAACTCAGTGGTGTGACGAATAAACACATGCTTACATGGAAATTGCAGTAAACTAAAGAGAAAAAACACTTTTCATTTCGTAATGTGCTAATATTAATCCCATAAAGCAATAAAATGATGTCTTCATGCTAAATATAGACCCGGAAGGATTTCACTTTAGATGGTAAAATATGTCCTCAAAGTTAACTCATAAAACCCTGCATGGTTGTTACTTCATTTTACAGTCTGCATTAGGAAATTTCCACTCCTTATTATGTAAGAGATCACCTCTAAAGCCAGTGTTATGAGAGCTGAACCATTACTTAGATTTGCTAGGTCTCTGAATAAATAGTGTCTCTAGCACCAGCCCTGGCACAAAAATAGTCATGAAAAATGTGTGGAAAAATAGACATCATGGTCATCTGTAGCTTAAGTTTGTGGGACATTTCGTTCCGTGTAATCTTTATAAGTAATAAGATAAATAATTCATATTTTTACTCAGAATGAGCTAAAGTTTGCCCATTTTTATGGTGGCAGCTTTCTAAACATTGGTGGTCCGGTTTATCCACGTTTTTAATGATCAAGAGATCTCACCTCTCACCTACTGGTCCAGACCTGCTCAGGCTGTATTTACTTGCCTCAGATCACAGGGCCCCTCATCTTATTAACTGTGTCTGGAACTGAAGAATTGGGGCCCCTCGGGCACACGGACCTACCCCCCCAACACCCCTAACTCCAAACACACACATCCCCCTTAACTTTTAACATAGGGGAAAAACAGAACCAGAGGGAAAGGAAAATGTGACAGAAATGGAAGATCCATGTGTGGAGAAGAAAGCCTTCATTTGGGGCTATAATACATGAGAAGACATAAGATACACATGGAGACCGAGATGCAGAGGAATGAGGAGAAGGACTAGAGTGTACATGGTTACGTGAGAGTACTGTGTTTAGTAGAACACATAGTTGTGTGTGATTTGTGTTGGAAGTTGATCAGCACATCATCTGAAGAGTCTATTTAAACAGCGAATCTTTGGGGAAAGTACAAATGCAATGTAAGACTGTTTCCTCTGAGCTGCGATCATAGTTCATTATTGACATATTTTGTCTATTTCAATCGTGCTGTGATGAGTCCTCAATCCTGGAGGGAATATCCTTTATGAACATTATTTGAAAATGCCTCATCAGGCCAGACTCTGCTTTCCATGAAAGCCTCAACATGAGTCCTATTAAACATGTGCAGTTGTGTGCTGAGGAATGGGGATGTTGGGGGGGTTGCATATGTGTGTGCGTGTGTGTGTGTGTGGGGGGGGGGGGGTCACTCCTACATACATCTGCTGCACATATGAACATGCCTGATTCATGGACTGTGTGCTGTGACTAGGGATTCTTCTGATCTGAAGCACTAATAGCCCAATGGGTAAAAATCCAAGCAAGGAAATGGACACTTCAGCAAGACTCGGAAAGGAGGAAGACAAAAATCATGAAACTTTTAGATGGTCAGCTTGGATGGCTGATTATTATTATATATAGTGTTTCTGTCATTTTTGTTAAGAGTTAAAAACGTTTTTGATTGAGAAAAAACTCTTCTACAAAATATTCATTCAGCTCGAGTAATGTGAGCTCAGTTTATGGCACTACGAATGTGAATTTATCGCTTGCAGTATGCAGCTTAGTGGAGAAAGATGTGGCGAATTTGCATTTTGGAAAGATAAATATATCCATATAGTTTTACCTCAAACCCTGCATGATAAGCTAGCTAGACTTAGCTAATGTTAATGATTATTAGTTTACTTTGACAGGTCTGGTTATTTTTATTGTTTGATTGTGGTCACTTTTCTTGTATACTTATGTCTTTTTTCCCTCCTTCCATCTTTGTGTCTTTTGCATGTCCTGTAAGTTATTTTAGAGGTTGGTGGAGGAGTCGCACAGTAAGAATTTTATTGTATTGTGTAACTCACACACTGTTTGCTGTACATATGACAATAAACTCTTAAATCTTGAATTTTGAATACAGATCAAGTCTGAGATACTGCGATACTGTGATAAATTCAATAGTTACTTGCAGCTAGCGAGCTATTATGAATGGCAGGAGGACAGGAGGGCATTTAAAATTTGCATATTCAAGCACTGATTCATGGCTCATCTGAGATTAAAGGTATAGCTAAAATTAAAGCTACGTTCACACATACAGTGATATTTTCGTTGAAAGTCTCCAGTTGCTGTTCCTAATACTGGTTGCCATAGTAATATATATCAGTGGGAGGAGCAGACAGCATACCACTTAACAGCAAATCAGTTTTCAAGCTGCTATAATGAATCATTCTGGAGTTGGAGCATTCGTGTATAAAATTTTAGCATGTGCTCTACTGTTTTCACTCCTTTTGGCAAGTGCTGCATCAATCGCTCCACATTTATATAAAGTTCAACTTTTTCCAGATCTGTCACATTACTGGACACGCCCACATCCGGTCAGAGGAAGTGGCCAGTTCTCATCTCATTCTTATTGTATGTGTGAATGTTAGCATTAGAAATATATAAGTCTTTAAAGAAGAGAAGAAAAACATGTTAAACAATTTATTACTCTACATACGTAGATCATTTTAGTGCCTTAAAATAACACATTCATGGTACTGGGCTTGGTTTTGTTTGTTATTTGTCTTACTTGCAAAAGTTTTTTTATTTAGATAACTGAATGTAAAAAGTGCGATGTGAGATCAACACACACCACCAAACTACAGCCTCAGGAGCAAAAACAGCTAAACTGTTATCAGATCAGTGTAAAGACATGATAGAAAATGAGTCACTGGTTTTACTGGTTAATCTCATTTACTCTAATATGCAAGCAACTACTATAATGCAGCTTTTACGTCACACCCTTGTTTGTATGTTATTCACAGCGTTTTTGTGTTTGAGGGTCATTTCAGTGATAACAGTATTCAGAAGGACAGAACATACGTTACCGCACTGCACATAAAGGCACCTTCACCATCACGCCGTCTATTTTGGTCTGATCTATGAATCCGTGTGAATCTTTATGACTGGCAAAGTGCTCTCGTCGAGCACAATTCATGCGTTTCACAAATTGTGAACGCACCCCTCCCTAAACACAGAGCAATTCCTGACAATGTTGAGGATTTGATTGAACTGTAATGAATGGATGCATTATCACCAAGAAGATCATTTTGTATTGAAATCAAACAATAATTAGCTCATCCGTTTGTAAAACCGCTTTTTGTGAGCTGCGCAGAATGCTGAAATGATATGACGTGATGGGCTTTTAACGAAAATACAGCGCTGTCAATCCAAAACATGAAGGAAATTAGATTCTCTCCCTTGTTTGGCTTGTAGATCTGCATAGGTGTATGTTTAGATGAGTCTAAAGTCATCTACATGATGAACATGGAACTGTGGGGTTTTCTATAGTTTTCTTTATGGTACTTTTTCTTTTTTTGATATGGCACTATCAAAAAAAGGAAATGCGTGTTAATTAGGAATGGAGCAAATTCTCAAAGGACACAATGCGAAGCTAAGATCTGTAACAACGCAGAATTTTAAATTAAATGTTGCCCAGCGATTTACAGTCCCCCCCCCCCATCTCTCTCCTCTCTTTCTTACTGGTGAGTTTTAATTCTGTCCCCCTGCTGTCTGCAATAAATCTGCATGTTGAGTGTTTAAAGATTAATGCCTCTCTGTTTCTCCGCATCTCTCCCCGTGCCCTCCATCACCCCCTCCCCCAACTTGTGCTTTCTTCCTTCGTTCCAACAGCCAGGCAGTACCCTCACGTATGCATATGTAAATGCCTCTGCCTTTGAGCCGGCACAAGTAATTGTATGCATTTTTAACTGGCCAATCGACTGACAGATAGGTAGAGATTGTCTCCTCTTCCTCTCCCCCCCCACTCTCTCTCTCTCTTCCTCACCTCCCCACCTCACCACTCTCCCCACAACACACACACACATACACACACTCTCTTTATTTTTAGCTCTGTGCCTCCCCCTCCAGATGCACAGGAATTATTATTTGGTGCAGGTCTGCTATGGGGCGATTAGAAACAAGAAATCTCTCTCTCTCTCTCTCTCTCTCTCTCTCTCTCTCTCTCTCTCTCTCTCTCTCTCTCTCTCTCAGTGTCTCTGCTCATCAATTTGGAACCACTGAGAATATGAAAATATCTGAATGTACCCTACTTTTGTCTTTTACAGTTTCTTATATGAAATAATGAGTAAAAATATAAGAGAAATATTTTTGGAACCACTAACCCCTAAAAAGGGAAAAAAAAACACATACTATTCCTTTGGCCTGTTAGTCTAGCCTTTTGTACAATCTGATTGTATTCATCAGTACTGGTTTCTCCTATCATACATAGACTACATTTACTGTGTCCTATTAATTTATATAAAGTGAGTGTCGTAGGTTCTGCACCAGCAAATAGAATGTTGTGAATTAAATCCCAGTGCTACTATCAGCTCCTGTAATAACCGCCTTAATACACAATTATTTAGCTATATTGTTGGATTATGCTACGTTCACACATACAGCGTCTTGCAGCAGCAAAGCGACCATTTCCAATGAGAGCTGGTGACTTTCAGCGACATGAGCCATGAATAGATGTGGGCGTGTCTAGTGAGGCAATAAAGTTGAGAAAAGTTGGAAATATCTGCAAATATGGAGCGACTTCGTACAGCGACTACCAATGAGAGTGAAGACAGTAGAGCGCACGTGATCCATGACAAAACAGCACACACTGCTTCTCCTTCATCTTGTATGATATGTTACAGATATACATTATACGTTATTATGTACGTTATTACTTTATACGATATACATTATTACTAGGGTAACCTGGAGTGGGAACGCCTACTTTCCTCTTCATAGTACAGCAACTGGAGACCTGCAGCAATAAAATCACTGTACTTGTGGACGTAGCTTTAGAATTTTAGAAAGAAGATAAGGAGACTTGGTGGTGGAATGAGGAAGTTCAGGATAGTATCCAGAAGAAGAGGTTAGCCAAGAAGAAGTGCGACATGGACAGGACTGAAGAGAATAGACAGGAATACAAGGAGTTAAGGATGTACAGGTTAGCTAGGCAGAGGGATCGAGATGGGAAGGATGTGCAGTAAGTTACAGTTATTAAGGATAGAGATGGAAGGGTGCTCACAAGTGAGGAGAGTGTACAGAGGAGATGGAAGAAGTATTCTGAAGAGCTGATGAAGTCAGAAAGGATGAAGTCAGGAAGGCTTTGAAGAGGATGAAAAGTGCAAAGGCAGTTGGTCCTGACGACATCCCGGTGGAGGTCTGGAAGTGTCTGGGAGAGGCAGCAGTGGAAAATGCCTGTGGAATGGAGAACAATTGTGTTAGTGCCGATCTTTAAGAATAAGGGTGACATGCAGAGTTGCAGCAACTATAGGGGGATAAAGTTGATGAGCCATACAATGAAGCTATGGGAAAGAGTAGTGGAAGCTAGGTTAAGGAAGGTAGTGGAAATTTGTGAGCAGCAGTATGGCTTCATGCCCAGAAAGAGCACAACTGATGCAATTTTTGCTCTGAGAACTTTGATGGAGAAGTATAGGGATGGTCAGAGGGAGTTGCACTGTGTGTTTGTAGACTTGCAGAAAGCGTATGACAGGGTGCCAAGAGAAGAGCTGTGGTACTGTATGAGGAAGTCAGGAGTAGCAGAGAAGTATGTCAGAGTGGTGCAGGACATGTATGAGAGGAGCAGGACAGTGGTGAGGTGTGCTGTAGGTCAGACAGAGGAGTTCAAAGTGGAGGTGGGACTGCATCAGGGATCGGCTCTGAGCCCCTTCCTGTTTACTATAGTGATGGACCAGTTGTCAGAGGAGGTCAGACAGGAGTCTCCTTGGACAATGATGTTTGCAGATGACATTGTGATCTGTAGTGAGAGCAGGGAGCAGGTGGAGGAAAACCTGGAGAGGTGGAGGTTTGCGCTGGAGAGAAGAGGAATGAAAGTCAGTCGAAGTAAGACTGAGTACATGTGTGTGAATAAAAGGGAGGGAAGTGGAACAGTAAGATTACAGGGTGAAGAGGTGAAGAAGGTACAGGAGTTTAAGTACTTGGGGTCAACAGTCCAGAGTAATGGAGAGTGTGGGAAAGAGGTAAAGAAGCGAGTGCAGGCAGGTTGGAATGGGTGGAGAAAGGTGTCGGGAGTTCTGTGTGATAGGAAAATATCAGCGAGAATCAAGGGGAAGGTGTACAGGACAGTGGTGAGACCGGCCATGCTGTATGGTTTAGAGACAGTGTCACTGAGGAAGAGACAGGAGTCAGAGCTAGAGGTAGCAGAGCTGAAGATGTTGAAGTTCTCTTTGGGAGTGACAAGATTGGACAGGATTAGTACATCAGAGGGACAGCTCATGTTGGACATTTGGGGGACAAAATTAGGGAGGCCAGATTAAGATGGTTTGGACATGTTCAGAGGAGGGAGAGTGAGTATATTGGTAGGAGAATGTTGGACATGGAGCTGCCAGGCAGGAGGCAAAGAGGAAGGCCAAAGAGGAGGTATAAGGATGTAATTAATGAGGATATGAAGCTAGTGGGTGCAAGTGTTGAGGATGCAGAAGATAGGGATAGGTGGAGAGAGATGATTCGCTGTGGCGACCCCTGAAGGGAAAAGCCGAAAGAAGAAGAAGAAGAAGAAGAAGTAGTAAATTTGTAATGCTGTGTGCTGTGTCTTTCTACTACAATGGAACAGAGAATCTTTAATGATTTGATTAAGATAATAAATTTAGATAATATGGAAAATAAAACTTAGAAATCTATCACCACATAAAAACATCTAGTATCAAATACATATCAAACATGTATACATGTTTTTCCTTCATCATGCATGTGGACAATAATGTCTTTCTTATTTTCTTATTTCCACTCAGATCAGAATGATAAAAGGATGATGAGGATGGCAGTGATGATATAGTGCGGATTATATAAGAACATACTTTTAACTGCATTCTGAATGTTATTGCATGTCAGCAGGGTCACGAGCTGATTACAACACTTATAAATACCACAAAGTGTAGTCAGAGTCTTTGTCTCAACTTAGTGTGTGTGACTCATCTGAGATGTATATCACAGAGAAAGAAAACGTAGTACTATGTAGAACTATAGGGATTAACACTAGATTTGGAAACAAAAGTCAGAAGAAATGAAATAAATAAAATAATTTAGTTAAGCACGATAATACAAGATCATACTAAAAATTAGCATGGCTGGGATTTGATCACTGCTGCGCTGATATTCAGCATTACTGCATTCGTGCTTGTTTGATACTGCTTCAATAGTTGTATAAACAAGAAATTCATATTGAGTGACACATTTAGGACACGATATGGCCAAATGTTCTTTATTTCCAACCATGAAATGAAAAATAAATCCCAAAGAAGCCACACTGGCTAGCTAGCTCACATGGATTTATACAGTCCTGTGTGACCAATCAAATTAGTGCATCACAGCAAACTGTTATATCATTTATTATAAAATTTGATGCATTTCTGACATACGACAAATATAAAAATATTTTATATAATAAAGATACAGTTAATAGATTTTGCTATATAATACATATAAATTTCATAGTGATGTTAGAATGCATAATATAATTATCATAGTACTGTGTTAGATAAAGTAAATTATTCTAGGTAAATGATTTTGAATTATTATTACTTTAGACCAGTAAATAAAACTATTTAAGGGAATTCTCAAGCCTAGCCTGTAGCCTCTAACCATAAATGACTAAAAACCTTTAATAATGTCATTTCTCACGTAGCATGCTATGTTATTTTAGGGCATTTAGTACCACAAACACTCATCATTTCCTAATATCAAATTAAAATCTGAAGAATCACAGGCTCTCCGAACGCAGATGTGATTACTGTGAAAATTCTTAAAGCCTATAAATGAGTTTGAAGGCAAACTCATGAAAAATTCATAAGAATTCAAACTAGTGAGAGCAATATGGTTAGATTTTGTTTGATATAATAAGAGCACAGATGTAAGAAAACAAGCGATTGTATAAACACTAACACAACTTTAACCTTAGACTCTGTAGGTTTTTTTAAATATGAATTGATAATAATTACACATTTATGCGAGGACCATGGTCCACTTTCCAAAAGGTTTCACAGTGTTAAAACCATGTTAACAATTAAAGTGAATCCTTAAAGGGATACTCGCTGTAGCGTCTTCCAATTATCTTCATTTATTAAGAACCCTGACCAGATGTATTTCATATAAATGTTGTAACATCACATTAAACCTCATCTAATCATTAGCTCACAGCAACCACAGCACTGTGTGGAGTTTGAGGGCAGAGACGTCTATTACCTGAACTTTTGGGACTTGATGAGAAGACACCTCTGTATTAAAAGGCTCATTATGCTCAACATGTGACTGCAATTCCGTACAGATGCCTCCCGACAGCTGTGTCCAGGTGTGGAAAAAAACCTCCACTTGCCTATAGTTTACACTAGAGATGGAGATGTGCGCTAGACTGTTTTTTAAACCCACTTTTCACTGCTTCTGTGGAATTCTGACTAATCCCGCCCACTTCTGTAGTTATTTTTGTTTGTGCCTGCCCCTGATATTTTCTAATGAATTTATTTGGGTATACATCAAAAAGAAATAAAGACTATTAGTCACTTATGAGAGAAGGAAAGTTAGCCCTTCAAACTTAATTGCTAAAGTAATTTAAACCACTGCAAATGTGCTCAGGAAAAAACAGATGCTTTAAAATAGATGGATGGATGGATGGATGAATAGATGGATGGCTGAATGTATGTATATATGGATGGATGGATGAGTGAGTGGATGGGTAGGTTTCATGGATGGATGATGGAATGGATGACGAATAGATGAGTGGGGTTGCTCGATGGATGGATGGATGGATGGATGGATGGATGGATGGATGGATGGATGGATGGATGGATGGATGGATGGTGTAATGAATGAATGACACCCCAGGCACTGCCCTATGTCCCATTTTGCACCAGTGATAATCAAGGTGGTCTTTTTTTGTTCTAAAACTTAATTCTGTCATCTGTATATCAGTGTTAGGGGTGAAAATGTGTAAATAATTCACAATATGAAAAGTGGCTAAACCCATACCTCAGCTTTGAGATATCATGGCATCTGTCTATATCATCACAAAGACAAAGAAAATACAGACTATGGCGGTGTCATTAAATTAGAAATCCTCTTCATTTTCATTAGAAATCCATTTGTAACTGACATTTAAGCTTGAAGACTTGCAATGAAACAGATCTTTTATTTTAGTGCAGTTAGAGATTCATTCATTCATTCGTACATTTTTAAGATTTCAGGGTCACTGTGGATCTGGAGCCCATTTGGATGAACACTGGATGAATAACGGGAATGCATGCCTGATGGAATGACAGGCCATGGCTTAGCACCATGCAGACAAACATTCACACACTCATTAACCTTAGCAATATTACCATAACTAGTTTAGCTGTGGCTAGAGATATTGTGGCGAGAATGAGGGAACAGGTTGTGTAGCATTGCTGCCTCAGAGATCCAGGGTCCCTGGTTTAATCCTGACCTGGGATTACTGTCTGTCATGTTCCACCAACGTCCACATGAGCTTCCTCTGGGTTTTTCCAGTTCCTGCCTATTTCTCAAAAATGTGTTAGTAGGTGGAAGATAAATTGACCCAAGCTCGTCCTGTGATCTAATCCAGGATTTATTCCTGGCTCACACCCAGTGTTCCCAGGATAGGTTCCGGATCCACCACAACCATGACCAAGGTTAAAGCAGATTGGTGATTAATGAATGAATAAGTAAACACCTGCACATACAATTCACATTTCATTAAATTAATTCTGGGGTGCCAAAATGAATCATGTTGTTGGTGGTTCCATCTTAGCTGGTTAGCATCTAGCTGACTCATAAACAGCACAATAGCACAAATAGGTAAAAGACACCATGAGCTATCCAAGGCAGCTCATACTAGTGCAACACAGAGTTTTGATGCCTTTTATTTATCACAGTGTTCTAACATATCCCAGGTTTCTTCATTAATCACATTTTATGGGAAATAGCATGCTGGTGGTGTAAGTCAGCTTGTTTACTGTCAACAGATGAACAGAGAGTACTTTGGAAAGAAAGAGTTCCTCAGAGAGTATGAATCAGCCACTTCTGACCACATCAGCTTGTCCTGGAAATCTCACTTACAGTGTAATCATATATGCACTCACTAATATTTAGGAAATCCTGGGCTATGAGGTAAACATGCTAGTTTATTCCTATCCTCTGCTTTCACTTCACTGTTCGCAAACACCTTCACTTAATATTCCCAGTGGTTCAGTTTGGTTTCTTTGCCCTGTTTAATCCAGACCAAGTGTTTGATAGTCCATATCTGATCTAGAATAATAGCTTTAACATGCTGGACTGGCGGCTTAGCATACTAAACAGCAAGAATCACTCACTCTGTGTGTAGTTCTGTCCAGTTTTTAGAATAAAAAGTGTATATTTCTATGAGCATTTTTTCCTCAGACCAATCCTACAACACGTGATCTGACGTTTCTTCGGTTATCCACTCAAACACCCTGCGCTTTATTCCCATTCACTCCTCAACACACACAAAACTGGAAGGAAATCTAATCACTGTGTTTTCATCTTATCCAGTCATACAGTACAACCTCTCATCAAATATCTACAGAAACACTACAGAGAAAAATAAAGTATGGAAAGAAGCAGCAGAGGTTGCTGGAGTGTATGCAGCTAGCACAATTAGCTTACATTGCTAGTCTGAAAGCAAAGCTATTACAAAGGCTAGCATGTAATATGTGAATGAAACAACTCATTTTTATGCAGTTTTTAACATTTGTGTTTACCTTTTTAGCTTTAGAGCAATTACATTAAGGTTATTGATATTTCTCACTGGAATTTAAAAAATGTTGGACAGTAACACTACACTCCCAGAAGAGATAAGCTACAAGCAAACCGAGAGGCTTGTTGCTGGCTTGTGCGAGCGTGTAACTAATATTTAACACATGTCCAGTTGTTGCACTAGCAACACACTATTATAACTATCTGTGATTTAAAAGTAAAATTTAACAAAACAGATTTAATCACATGAGTGAACATAAAAATCAAACAATACTAGATGAAAATTTTCATCACAAAATCTAAATTTAAATTCAGGACAATTTGAGAGTTATTCAGCAATTTATTTGTAGACAACAAGATTTTAAGGCCATGCTAGCTGCCAATAGTGTGTAGAAATTTGTGTTTTTTGTGGTTGTGCACAGATTAAAACATTGTTAGACTGAGATTTAAAACAAATAAAAGGTTTATAAGAATACATGACTCTTAAGTGGAATCCATTTTAACTATAAAAAAGAAAACTGAAAAAGTAAAAGCAGTTTTATTTATTTATTTATTTAGCACATGTAGGACACTGAACATTTTTTTTTTAACTCAGTTGGTTCAAGCTACTTGGTGGGAAAAATCTTAGACCACAACGAACAACAAGCTAGCTAACTCCAAGTAGTGTTAATGAGTTTATGATGTATTTACTTCCTGTGAACTGGATGATCAGTGTTAGAGATTTAACTGATGATAAGTTTAACATTAATCTCATTTACAGAAGTGAAATGATGTTATTTGTGTTGGTGATGTGATACTGTGATTGTTACCATATATCACTTACCATCATATGCTGAACACATTGCTTGACATGACTAGCTTGACTTCCTGACTAGTCTTAGGTGTAAAATTTATAAGCTTTAGTTAAATGCAGTATAATTTCTTCCAGGATATGCAGCAACATGCTACAGCCATTTTTGCCATGGTATAATAATATACAGATTTTTAAGGTCCATTGAGAATCCACATTTAGAGTATTATAATTTGGACAAGTTCATTTTATTTCCCAGGACGTTTGACTGTGTGTATGTGTGTATGGGAATTCTTCTATTCTCCATTTGTTCTGTGTGCTATACTAAGTGGCTTTTCTTTATACCACAGTATGTACAGGCACCAGAGACACACAAGGTGTCATCATGACCACAAATCACTTGCCTGAGTGCTTCTCTTCCCCCCTCCCTGTCTTTCTCTCCCTCATTCTCCTTCACTCAGTCTCTTCCCTCTCGCCAGCGCGCCATATAGGACAGAGTTGGTATATATCTCAATTAGAGGGCAGGGAGAGCAAGAGGAGGGGGAGGGGCCGTGTGCAGACTGACCCCGCCCACAGCTGCCTTATAACAGGTGCTTTAAAGAGGAAGTGGCAGCTGTACAGCTGTCAATCAAAGGCTCTGCAACCGTTTATGCAAATCAGATTGGGGTGGTGAGGAAGGAGGGGGTTGTAGGGAAGCATGTCTAGATTTGTTTGTCATCCGTTATGCCTTCCCCCTTTCAACACACACATGCACACACATACTTTGCCTTCAGTGTCCTTTCTTTTCTGTGTGTGCTGACATGTTACATCTGTCTCATGTATATATGCGTGTGTGTGCGTGCATGTGTGATTGTATACTGAATATCCATATTTCTGTCAAATATCTGAGTTTGTGTTGTTGCTGTTAAACTGGGAAACAGTGTCTGGAATTCTGGAAACTGGGTCGTGAGGTGTGTGTGAATGTGTGTGTGCATGTGTGTGTGTGTGTGTGTTTGGGGAGTGGGTTCAAAAAAAATGACACTGACCTTGTTTTCTTTGTATCTAAAAATAAGAAACGTATCACACATGCACAGTGTATATAAGGAAGAGCTACTGATCAACATATTGCTTTAACATCCTGAAAATCAATTTAGCTATTTAGCTATCTCCACAACTGTGTTTTATTATACACTATGGCCCTGATTTACAAAGGTGTAAAAACATGTACAAACAAATTAACTTGTGAAAAAAATATATTGTTAGTTGATTTAACAGGATCTAATAAAGGTTGCATCTTTTACGTGAGCAGAATGTCACGTTTGTCCATTTTGTGTGTTTAGCTTTATGAATGTGCAGTTTAAGAGAAATCAACTTAAATACATTGCAGTATCTAAGCGAAGTGATTAAATATGTACCTACAATATTATTTATTAAGCCGGAAAAGTAACTTTTAGTGACATTTAGTACAACCATTAAGCATGTATTAACTGTGTGGAAGCCCATTTCACAGAGTTGAAGACAAAATAATACCATTTATTAATCCTTGTGGATTTATAAATAAATAATGGATCAATTTTGACTTAGTAAAACAATCAGAAAGTTTAATTAAAATTACAGCTTACAGTTGCTTCATGTTAGTTGGTTTTATGATGGATACTCACCACACCTTCACACATCTCAGAGCCTTTGAAAAAATTTTCTTAACATTTCTTAACATAATTCACACACACGTCTGTACTCTTTCCTTCATTTATTTATATTTTTACCGGTTTAATTGATGTGGGATGTAATTTTTTGAACGAGCTTACTGAGCTACTGTCTGTGTGGAGTTTCTCTGCATGTTCTCCCCATATCTAAGTGAATTTCCTCTGGGTTTTCTAGTTTGCTACCACAAACATGCCAGTAATTAGATTGACTAAGATAAATTGCCCTCAAGTGTGAATGAGTGGGAATGTGTGTGTTTGCATGATGCCCTTAAGTGGACTGGTGTTCCATTCAGGGTGTATCCCCACCTTACATCAAGTGTTCCTAGGATTTGTTTCAGATCTGCCATGACCCTGATCAGAATAAAGCAGTTGCCTAAAGTGAGTGAGTGAGCGTGCAAGTGAGTGATTAAGTAAGTTGAGTGATTAAAGTGATTGTGTGGGTGAGTGGATAGATGTGTGAATGTATAGGTGGGTGAGTGTGTGAGTGAGTGTGTGAGTGAGTGAATGGATGAGTAAGGGAGGAAAGGTGGGAGGAAGTGAATAAGGAAGTGAGTGAGTGAGTGAATAAGTGAGTGAATAAGGGAGGGAAGGAAGGAGGGAGGGTGTGAATAAGTAAGTGAATGAGTGAGTGAGTAAATGAGAGTGAGTGAGTGAATGAGAGAGTGAGTGAGTGAATATGTAAGTGAGTAAATGAATGAGTAAGTGAGTGACTGAGTGAGTGAATAAGGGAGTGAGTGAGTAAGTGAGAGAGTAAATGAATGATTGAGTGAATAAGGAAGGGAAGGAGGGAGGGATTGAATAAATAAGGAAGTGAGTGAGTGAGTGAATAAGTGAGTGAGTAAGTGAGTGAATAAGGGATGGAAGGAGGGAGGGTGTGAATAAGGAAGGAAGTGAGTGAGTGAATGGATGAGTAAGGGAGGAAAGGTGGGAGGAAGTGAATAAGGAAGTGAGTGAGTGAGTGAATAAGGGAGGGAAGGAAGGAGGGAGGGTGTGAATAAGTAAGTGAATGAGTGAGTGAGTAAATGAGAGTGAGTGAGTGAGTGAGAGAGTGAGTGAGTGAATATGTAAGTGAGTAAATGAATGAGTAAGTGAGTGACTGAGTGAGTGAATAAGGGAGTGAGTGAATAAGGGAGTGAGTGAGTAAGTGAGTAAGTGAGAGAGTAAATGAATGATTGAGTGAATAAGGAAGGGAAGGAGGGAGGGATTGAATAAATAAGGAAGTGAGTGAGTGAGTGAGTGAATAAGTGAGTGAGTAAGTGAGTGAATAAGGGATGGAAGGAGGGAGGGTGTGAATAAGGAAGGAAGTGAGTGAGTGATTGAATGGGTGAGTGAGTGAGTTTGTGAGTGAAGGAGGGAGTGAAGGAGAGAGGAAAGGAGGGAGGAGGTAAATAAGGAAGTGAGTGAGTGACTGACGGACTGACTGAAAAAGCGTGTGAGTGAGTGATTGAGTGAGTGAGTGAATAAGGGAGTGAGTGAGTGAGCGAGTGAATGAGTGAGTGAGTGAGTGGGTAAGTTAGTGAGTGGGTGAGTAAGGGAGGGAAGGAGGGAGGAAGTGAATAAGGAAGTGAGTGAGTGAGTGAGTGAATAACTGAGTAAGTGAGTGAATAAGGGAGGGAGGGAAGGAGGGAGGGTGTGAATAAGTAAGTGAATGAGTGAGTGAGTAAATGATAGTGAGTGAGTGAATGAGACTTTTTTGTGATCTCTACTTTTTATGTGACGACATTCATCCAATTATTCTTTGTAACACAAACCTATAGTAATTTAGTATGTTTGAGTGCTATATATTGGGACTTAGTAAATCAGATCCTGAGCTTCTATCTTAAGTCACAAGGAAATTCGTAGGAAATAAATTGTTAATTCATATACAGACTATTTGTTTATTTTCATGGACTGTGGTGCACATGCAGAAAAAACACCACTACCACTGGAAATATTCACTCCATAGATGTCTATGGATGTCTGTCCGGTTCAAACGTAACATTTCTTCATTGGTTAAATTCTAATACAAAGAAAATACACATAGCTGATTTAAACCTGGGGTCAGTGATATTTAAGTCAGAATTCTCTGTCATATTTGGCAAGTTCTCATCACATTCACCCACAATAACACGTCTGCTCCGAGAAACTCCAGTCTCTGTGGCACCACAGGCTCTGTAAACAGTACAGGAAAAACAAATTATGTGGACCACCATCAATCAACCTAAATCAACCAGGAGGCGTCTCTATGCACCTGTCAATCATGTAAGCTCCGCCTCTTGTATAAGGTACAGTTGTTCTAGCCTCAGAATTTGATCTGAGGGTGCGTTTTGGTTTTGTGAGGAACACTGAAAGGCAAGGCCACATTTTTTAAATCACTGTCCACGATGAAGAAATGTGTTATGGGTAATACATGTCAATGCTGACTGTCTATTACACCCACTGGCTTTTCTCAGTCTGTTACGTTGTTATACCTTCATTCTTCCACAAACTGCTCTGACTCCAGTTAGTTTCATTCAACAAAGTTACTCAATATCTTAAACCTTTTTGGAAGTTTGCTTTCATATTTCTTGCAGTAACTCGGTTTCATATTAAAGGGGCACAACAGGTCGTTGTAAGAATATTTATTTTGTGTACTGAGCTTAGCTAAACTCAGTACACAAAATAAGCTTATTTCCCCAACTTGGTCTTGCCAAGACTCACTAATCCTTATCATCACCTATCAACCAGGGAGGGTGGAGCAAACACCTGTTTACTGTGAGACAAATAAAACCAGCCTCCATGCCATTTTTTGGAACTGATGCTGATGCTGCATCACAGAATAGCAGAACACACACAAGGGATGTGGTAGCTTAATGGTTAAGGCATAGCACTATGGATCCGAAGGTTGTAATTTTGAATCATAGTTCCACCAAGCTGCGACTGCTGGGCTCTTGAGCAAGGCTGGTAACCCTAAATTGCTCAATTGTATAAAATTAGATAAACTGCTCTCGATAAGGACACAGGGCATAGGTCAGGAAGGGCACCCAGCATAAAACCTGTGCCAAGTTGTTGTGCGGACCAGTTGATCTGCTGTGGCGACCCCGAACAGGGAGCAGCTGAAAGCAACACACACACATGCTCTGGATAAGGACATCTGCCAAATGCCAGAAGTGTAAAGGGAAACACACTAATGGTGGCAATTTTGATTCATTTCAGTCCATTGAATGTTTTCATTCAATTCACCTAAAAAATTCATACAGATTAATTCACTGATTCATTCAGTGACCCTTGCTGTTGTTGTTATAAAATGTTCATGTTTGCAAATGTACTAAGAAATAAAAAAAATAAAAAAAAATTTCACTTCAAATAACAGCAATTATAATGTCCCATATTTTATCAACTGCTGAGTATGAAAAAAGACAAAAACAAAACAAAACCACAAAATTTGCAGTGATAAACGTTTAGTCTACACCATTTTTATTCTGAAAGGTCATCACTCATTACATATTCATTGCAATTATGCTTTGTGCACTGATATACAACTTCTCCAGTGCTCACCTGCTACATTCTCTTCATAGCATGACTCCACCTTCCTTCTATTCTTGTTGATTCAGTAAGACTCACATCTGAACAGAATGAATCACATGACTCATTTGCTCACTCTGTTTATGACCGACAAGTCACAGTTGGATCATATTGTTCACAAACGAGTTCAGTTCACATAGAATGAGTAGCTCGCTCACTCAGATTCAACACCAAGTCTCGATCAGTAAGAGGTTTATTTGTTCAATGTGTCCAACCAGTAACATGCTCCATCACAGCTCAAAATCTACTGCAGTCTTGAAAAAGCTGTAAAGCATTCAGTTGTTTTATACAGATGGGATTCAAGTGAATGAAAAATATAAGTCAGTATGTGAGAATAGTTTGATCAATTAAAGATTCACTGATTCATTAACAGGGGGCACAGGGGCTTTGTGGTTAGCACGTTTGCCTCACACCTCCAGGGTTGGGGGTGCGATTCCAGCCTCCACTGTGTGTGTGTGTGGAGTTTGCATGTTCTCCCCGTGCCTCGGGGGTTTCCTCCGGGTACTCCGGTTTCCTCCCCCGGTCCAAAGACATGCATTGTAGGCTGATTGCCATCTCTAAATTGTCTGTAGTATGAGAGTGTGTGATTGCGTGAATGAATGAGTGTGTGTGTGTGTGCCCTGCGATGGGTTGGCACTCCGTCCAGGGTGTATCCTGCCTTGATGCCCAATGACGCCTGAGATAGGCACAGGCTCCCCGTGACCCGAGAATATATTGGACAAGCAGTAGACAATGAAAGAATGAATGATTCATTAACAAACAAAACACCAGGGTTACACACTCTATATGCTTTTTCTGCCCTCTGGTCCCAGGTCCATGGTCCCAAAAATGATTAACAACAAAAGGTGATGGTGGCAAAGGAAATACCCTGAGATCACATGAGACAGAATACTTGAGAGTAACAGGACTTCACTGCTGTATACTGTAAAGTTAAGCAGTACTAAAGAGGCAGTTACACTACATTTTTCATTCCACTGATTTCTATTCACATGCAAATGCTGGAGACCGGAAACACAACTTAGTGTGAAGAAGTTTTGCACTGTGTTCCAAAATTCAGGTTTGGTGAACTTTGTCCTGAAAATTCGTATCATGTGAAGACCAACAGAAGATCAACAAGTCACTGTGTGAACTCTTCAAAAAATCCAAAATAAGGAAGCACTGATTATATTCCGTTTCATACGTCACAGCTTTTTAAAAATATGTATATATTGCTGTGTTGCTGTATACAGGAACAGACTGAATATTTTAACATTGAAACAAATATTTGTTTCTGTCTCAACATCAGTGCAAACATGTTGGAAATCATGATGTGATGGGAAAAAAAAAGAAAAACAATGCTTTGGCACGTGATGTCATATCCGGTTGCCACCCACATTCACAGCAGTCTCCAGAGAAATTTCGCAAGCTTGAGTGTGACCGTCCCTTAAGTGTGATGAAAAGATGTTTATTATGAGCCTTAGTGATTACAACTCAACCTTAGTTACATCTCAAGCATTTTTATAACCTTAAACTCAAACCACATTCATATCAGCAAAACTGTTTAATCAGCTGATTTTCATTTTAGTTATTGTGTGTGTGTGTGTTATTTTGTTGTTTAGCTCCATTATGAAATAACACACTGAGCTGCCAGTTTTTTAGTACTAAGCAGACGTACATACAGAGTTAGCTGACAGTTTCTCCGATTAACTCTTATAAAGCGTGTTGGGAAAACATTTAAATCAAGAAAGAGAGCATTATTAACCTTGTTTGAAGAAGTAACTGCCTCTAATGTCTAACAGCATGGAACTAGTGTATCAGAGTTAGTTCTGTCGTGGGTATCTTGTGTATTTTGACAGTTGTAACAGGATTTCATTTTAACAAGGTAAAGATGATTGACATTTGTATGAACATTTTGATTTCGGACATGAGTCTGAAAGTACTGACAAACTACTGATTTGCTGCTTCATAGTGTTACAGAGTAGATATTGTCCACAGGAATGTTATGAAAGTCAAATCTGGAGCTGATACACCTCTTGCATATGATATACGGCTGTAATCCATACGGATGTCAAAGTACATATCCTCGCTGGTTACATTAACGTCTCCTGTATAGTTTACGTATAAGGAGGCATTTCATATACAGTATAATGAGACTTTTTATATTTCTTCTTTTGTTTAAAACAGCACAGTAAACAGCACCTGTGTGATCAAAACTCACTGGACTCCTGTAGTCTTCTCACAGTATCAGTGGATTTATCCTTAGACAGGTCAGCGTTGAGTTTTCTTTAAAAAAGCAGGTAGATCTTTCGATTCTGTCTAAAAAAGATTCTTCAAGGATAATCGTCACAACAGGTTCGGGAGTCTCTGGAATTTTTTTTTGTGTTCCTTTTAAAACCCTGTGAACATTCTGATGTTTGAGCACAACGTCTCAGCGTATCCCCCACCGTCAAGAAATCAAAAGTAGCATCAAGCAGAGAGAGAGAGTGAAATGAGACAAGCGCTGGAACCATCTCGAGAAAAGCGGTGACCAAAACCCCTGCCTTCCACAGCAGATCAGAAATGAGAAACATCTCCATGACGCTCAGGGGTTTCACACGACTGTCAATTGGCACCTATAGGAACAGCAGGTTAGATTTGTAAAAGTGGATTTTATTGTCACTGTGCAAATTCTCTCTTACAATTGGGATTACTTTGTCTATCAAGTGGTGATAAGCAAACAGCGTGGCGTAAAGTTGGTAGGATCTTCAGTGTGTGTTTTTGTGCTTGTCTGGTGTAAGACACCTGATGGACTGAAAAGCTTTCAGGAAAGAAAATGCTAATATATGAGACTGAATGTGAGTGTGTGTGAGGTTTGGTGGAGTGAAGGATGGGTGGACTGGTGTCATGTCCAGGTTCTGAATTCTGACCAGGATAAAGCAGATACTGAAAGTTAATGCATACATATTCCACATTAAATACAAAAACTTCCCAAGAGCCATACTGAAGAGCAGAAATCTCTCAACTCACGCTTGTCTTGAAGCCTCCAGCTGTTACTGAATAATCAGCAGCAACGCCTGTGCAACATCAACCTGCAGTGTCTTTCTGCTTATTCTGTGCTATAAGAAGCAGCACATAACCTACTAGTCAACTAAAACTAGCTAGCTAGCTAAAGTATGAGCTCTGGAGAAGGTTTATCCTGTTGTAATTTCACAGTACGCTGTGTTCACCAGAGCACTGCTTGAATGCTCAGGCTTTCACTGAGGCTGTTAGACAAAGCTACCCATTAACTCTAACCAACCAGCTAAAATCTAAAAGAACAAAATAATAATCATCATTTCCAGTTTTATTTACCTGATCCAGGTTCTCTTTGTGTCATAATCTTTGTATTTGTTCTCTAGACTGTAAAAAAGTACATAAGTGTTGTGCTATAGTGTTTCACACTAGCTTAAATCCAAATCAGAAGCTAAAAATACAGATCATGTGAGCAGAGGTCTTGAAAGGGCTTCAGTCTCACCTGAGCTTTCTGAGTTTAGATGTCACTGCCTAGCTGCGTATTTCAGTCCTGTTATAAATAAAACTGTCATAAATAGCTAAGCAACATTTTAACTGGCTAACGATATAATTTTCCATAAAAAGGACAAACCAACTGATCATCTATCCATTAGAACTTCCAGCAAATAGTTCAAACAAATAAGAAATGAATGCCTCAAATATTAAGCAAGAAAAAATAGAATCCATCAGTCCTGAAATTGTTTTTCTTTATCTTTTTACAGTATAATTTCAGTTTCTTTCATGCCCTCACTCTTGTTTCTTTAAACTCTTACACTCTTTTCCCAGAGGAAACCCTTAAAGGGCAGGAAGAGCATGAAGATAGGAATCAAACATACGACAACAGAGAAGCTATCCACCTAGCCACTGTACACTCCTATATATGGCATTTTCACCGATCAGGCATAACATTATGATCACATGTCTAATATTGTGTTGGTCCCCCTTTTGCTGCCAAAACAGCCCTGATCCGTCGAGGCATAGACTCCACTAGATCCCTGAAGGTGTGCTGTGGTATTTGGCACCAAGACATTAGCAGCAGATCCTTTAAGTCCTGTAAGTTGTGAGGTGGGGCCTCCATGGATCGGACTTGTTTGTCCAACACATCCCACAGATGCTGGATTGGATTGAGATCTGGGGAATTTAGAGGCCAAGTCAACACCTCAAACTGAACCATTTTTGCTTTGTGGCATGGCACATTATCCTGCTGAAAGAGGCCACAGCCATCAGGGAATACTGTTTCCATGAAAGGGTGTACATGGTCTGCAACAATGCTTAGGTAGTGGTACGTGTCAAAGTAACATCCACATGGATGGCAGGACCTAAGGATTCCCAGCAGAACATTGCCCAAAGCATGACACTGCCTCTGCCAGCTTGCCTTCTTCCCATAGTGCATCCTGGTGCCATGTGTTCCTCATGTAAGTGACACACACACCCGCCCATCCATGTGATGTAAAAGAAAATGTGATTCATCAGACCAGGCCACCTTCTTCCATTGCTCCGTGGTCCAGTTCTGATGCTCACATGCCTATTGTTGGTGCTTTCTGCAGTGCACAGGGGTCAGCATGGGCACCCTGAACTGTGATGCACTGTGTACTCTTTCTATCAGAACCAGCATTAACTTCTTCAGCAATTTGAGCAGCAGTAGCTCATCTGTTGGATCGGATCACACGGGCCTGCCTTCACTCCTCACGTGCATCAGTTAGCCTTGGCCTCCTATGACCCTGTCGCCGGTTCACCACTGTTCCTTCCTTGAACCACTTTTGATAGATACTGACCACTGCAGACCGGGAACACCCCACAAGAGCTGCAGTTTTGGAGATGCTCTGATACAGTCGTCTAGCCATCACAATTTGTCCCTTGTCAAACTCCCTCAAATCCTTAAGCTTGCCCATTTTTCCTGCATCTAACACATCAACTTTGAGGACAAAATGTTCATTTGCTGTATAATATATCCCACCCACTAACAGGTGCCATGATGAGGAGATAATCAGTCTTATTCACTTCACCGGTCAGTGCTCATAATGTTATGGCTGATCGGTGTATAATGTTAGTAATGTTATATATGCTCACTGGCAACTTTAATAGAAGCGCCTTTATGCTTGAACACTCATGCAATTATCCAATTCAATTTATTTGTATAGCGGTTTTAACAATGGACATTATCCAAGCAACCAATCATGTGGCAGCAGCAAAATGCACAGTATTTTACAGGTCAATATTTTTAATTAATCTATGCAACTAGATCAGAACAGTATTAACCTCTATCATGAGCAGATCTATGAGAAATAAAAAGTATTCTAGTTATTCATGCTTTAACCTGTTAGTACAAACTGCAGTCATTGCTTATTGCTTATGATGATGTAACATCCTATTACATGTTCTTGTCTAGACATAATATTAATCTATAATCCTCAAAATATTATGATGTCATTGGACATTGTTAACTGTTTGCTTAAGAGATGGGGGGAAACTTTTAGGTGAAGAATCTACTCTGTAGTGGAAGGATCTACACTGTAGTTTATAGTGATGACTGTAATGAGCGATAATGAAAGGTTACAAGTAACGTTCTTTCATTTCAAAGAATATCTCCAAAACTTGGTGTGGAACAACGGAAATTAGATCATGTTTCGGCTCATCTTTTGTTTTGACTTTAGATGATATGTGTTTATCATGTTTGTATTGTTAATTTGAGGTGTTTCACACATAGATCTGGATGTGAAGAGTTCCTGCTCCATCATTGAGACAGTAAACTTGTTCTGTTGACATGTTGGAACTAGATTCGTCAGCACTGTTGGTTTGTGTGTGAGGCTGTGTGTGTGTGTGTGGGACAGGTATATAATATCCACCTGTAGAGACCTGTTCTATCCTTCCTCTCTCTCTCTCTCTCTCTCTGTTTCCTGCATGTTCTCTCTCTTTCTCTCTCTCTGTTTCCTCCATGTTCTCTCTTTCTCTATCTCTCTGTTTCCTGCACGTTCTCGTTCTCTCTCTCTCTCTCTCTCTCTCTCTCTCTCTCTCTCTCTCTCTCTCTCTCTCTCTCTCTCTCTCTCTCTCTCGGTTTCCTGCAAAGTTCACAAAAAACACTCTGTGCTGTATGGCTTTCTATGTTACCGTTACATCAACTGCAAATTGTGAATAAAGTAATCTCATCAACAGCACCAATCTGCTGAAATGGCGCAAGAGGTTAAAGTGAAAGATTAGCATTATTGTTTAACACTCTCTGCTGTTTTTGACAAAATTCTCAATGACTGGTTTTTCCAGTTTGACTGAACATTAGATTCAGTATAACATGTGTTGGCTGTTTTTATTCGTTTGGATGCTGAAAGCTAGAACAGTGTATCAGGCAGTAAAGTCAGTTTATGGGTCTAGAATCCAGGCATGTTTGTGAGCGATATAATATCTCAAACAGCTCACATTCTCTCCCTCTTTCTTCAAAATTTCAATCTTCAAGCCCTTTTACGCTCCTTGCTCTGTCTTGCAGATTTTATTTAGAACTCTTTGACTTTATATCATCTCTCTGTCTCTCACTTTTTCTTTAACCACACTCTCTCTCTCTCTCTCTCTCTCTCTCTCTGTAGCGTGATATTGTGAGACATGAAGCATAAGAAAGGCAACAGAGTCACACACAGCTGCCTCACTAACGCCAACAACCCGTCCCCTCCTTGCAAGGCCCTCTGTCGCCATGGAAACACAGTCCAATCGGAGCCTCGGGAATGCAGGGAGGGGGCGGGGACAGCTCTAACATTTCACACACACATACACACAGGCACACACATATACACTGATAATCACACACTCACACACACGCATGCATAGCCAGCTCTCTCAATCTCTCACGCAGAGACAAACAAATACACATAAGTAGTATAATGCATACAAGCTATGTATGTCCTATCCACATAAGAGCACACTCTCATAGACTACAAAATATACACTGACAGATATGTACAGAGATTTTGGAAAGGACATAAAGGGCTGAAATCTTCGGCTTAGGTCTAGTTCACAAAAAAATCCTAAGCAGAAAAAAAAATGACTTTAAAAGACTAAAACCAGCACAAGCATAAGAAAGAAGAAATGTGATCTGGTCTATAACAAGAAGATTCTGATGAAACAAGAAGAGACAGACCAAACCCAAGGCTTGTTCTTATCCACTCCGAACGCATGTCTGCTTTTCCCCGTTCTACAGCATACAGTGTTTTGGGGGCCCATTAATCTTGATCACTCCCTTTCATTTCCCTCTCAGATCTAGGACACTTCCCTCAGCCATGGTAATCAACAGGACTGACTGGAGTTGACTTTTTTCCATTATTTTCCCAGGGTATATTATGTTTCTTGTCCGTAATCTGTTTTGTTCTTACCAAACAAGACACGACAGAGTGAAGCTTTAGCATGCAATATGTTACCAGGATGAACAGGTGGTAAAGTTAGTCGCAGAGATTTCATTTAGTTTGCCACTTTCTTAATTTAAAAATATTACCAATGCATGAATAAACTATGATGTGCTGTGGTGTTATTATACACCAATAAGCCACAATGAGGTAGTGTGATGTGAAGTGCAGCCTACACCACCCCAAAGGTGATTATTTTCTCTAAAAGCATAAGTTTTATACCTCAGCAACTTACTAGCAATTCCAAGTTTGAGTCATTTTTTTAAACCTATTTAAAGTGTACCAATTTATAGTTATGTTTAAATTTGTTCACATTTGTTCACGCCACAAAAAAAAGGAGTTTAAAAAATACAAAAACTGTAATGCAGCTTGTCATGTTACTGAGAAATCAGAAAACGTTCAGTGTTGCCTCTGACACTGATAACACAATAAACATAAACAGACATTTATACCGTTGACACTGTAACACAATTAATGTAAACAAAATGCCTCTTTACCGAATAGTTTGCAGTATCAACAATTTCTTTTATTTACTTCTATGGTGTGTCCAACATACAAGGCTAACATATTAGAGCAAACATGTTAGGAAGATCTTCCACTCCAACTTTAGTACTTCACTCCAAATCAGGGACACTGTAATGCTGGAACAGGTTTTTGGGCCTCTTAGTCCCTGTGAAAGGAAACTGTAAAGCTACAACATACAAAGATGTTCTATACAATTGTTCGCTTTCAACATTGTGGCAACAGTTTGGAGAAGACCCACATGTAGGTGTGATGGTCAGGTGTCCACAAACATTTGGCTATATAGTGTAAAAAACATAACAATCACAAGGAGAATCATCATAGACTACACCCTAAACTACTTTCCTATAGAAGGTGGATCTGGATCTAGCACTACCCTGACCCAAATAAATGTTGTCCTCAGTGTGGTCTTCTGCTGTTGTAGCCTATCTGTCTCAAGCTTAAACATGTTGTACATTGTGAGATGCTTTTCTGCTCACCATGGGTGTAAAGAGTGGTTCAGTTCTTTTGACAGCATGCATGCATTTTATTCAGTTATGTGCTTTACACACCTAATTATTACAACGCTTCACAAAAGCACTGCAGTACAAATATCATTGTTAAACGGTAGAATGGGCATCAAATTGAATGCTCTCTCTAGCAGTTTGGCTGATCTTAATTTTGTGAAGCTTTCGGGGTCAGACAATTTACCTGTAAATCTCATGCAGTCTGTCAGTGTGTCCAGGAAAGAATTATTTCACTAAAAAAAGTTAAGGAAGCACATTAAAATAAAACATTACTTGTTGTACTCTACAGAGCTTTTCCCACTGGTACTGGATATACTGGGACTTTATCACCAGAAAATTGGACTTGCAGAGAGCAAAATTTGGTACCTTTATTCATTTGGCAGATGCTTTTATCTGAAGTAGGGATCTGACTAAATATGAATCTATTATTCTGAATGAGCAGATACAAAAGCAAATACAGGTAGTATATATGAGTTATGAATTATACTGTTGGGCGACACAGTGTTTGCAGTATACAATTCAGTTTAAACTTACCTCAACATGCTTTTTCAAACAGATTGCAAAATACCTTCTAGGAAAGCAAAGACAATGTCTCATTTTATTCCTTGTTTAATTCTTTATATTGAAGCATCTTTTTTTTTTCCATTGTCTGTACCGCTTATCCGATCTATTCTCGGGTCACGGGGAGCCTGTGCCTATCTCAGGTGTCAACGGGCATCAAGGCAGGATGCACCCTGGATGGAGTGCCAACCCACCACAGGGCACACACACACTCATTCATTCACTCACACAATCACACACTATGGGCAATTTAGAGACTCCAATCAGCCTAGAAGCAACCATACTCAGTTTCTCAGATGGAAAAGAGAAGAGGAAAGCTTTGAGATGTGTAGTATGTACTTTAGAAGAGTAAGATTAAATGCAGTTATAAACAAGCCCCAAGAAAAGTATAAATTCTCCAAAATTATGTATATCAAAGTACAATACTCAAGTACTTTCCACTCCTGACTTTATCTCAGTGTTTAGATCAATATTTATCTGGGTGGAGCTGTTACCTTTTTATTTTTTATTGTAGTGATCTTCCTTGAGTGTCAAAATGGGTGCTAAGCAAATTTACTCCCCTTTTTTTATAATAATGCATTTTTTCATTCAGATTTTTGCAAATGAAGCATACATAATTATCATAAACCACTGAGTAGAAGTTCGTATTAGAGAAGAAAGTATGTTGCTCAACATGAACTGTCTGTTATTTTATGTGCGACTGCAATGGCTTGAAGTGACAGAGAGAAAGTGGGATAAAGTACTACTGGGGCTTCCAACACTGCCTGCTAAACACTGTACCCAGTCTTCATGCCTAGTAAATGCATCTCTCTCTCTCTCTCTCTCTGTCTCTCCATCTTTCCATCCTGCTCTTTTACTATCCTCATCGTGATGTGGTGCGCTACCAAATATAGCTGCTTATTTCCAGCTTCTCTTCTCTCTAACGCACATCCTCCCCCTCAGTTGTCTTGCAAAGGGAGCATCTAATCTGCTTTCTACTTCGTTGTTTGCCTTTATTGTAAACCGATCCAAAAAAATATGGCAGGAAAATGGCAACGGGTGCATGGAGGACAGCAAAAAGAGAGATGGGTACCAAAAAAAAAGACAAAGAGAGGGTAGAACAGGGAGAGGGACAGAGAAAGTAGAAGAGAAGAAGGCGCCCTAATTGCATGGCCCACAGTGTGAACCATCTCCCTTTGAAGCAAAGGAACACTGCAAAGGGATGCGAGGAACCAGACAAGTGAGATGCATGAACCAAGCACAAGGCAAAAGAGAAACATGGCACGAGTGAGATTAAAGTGTTCATTGCTTTGTTTGAGATATTCATCATGCACATCCACTCCTCCTCAAGTGGAGTGAAAAAAAAACTCATTAATACTTTCAAAGCATTTACGTTGAGATACTGTGCAGGGTGAATTGTGATATTTTTTAAATAAATGGCTAGGGTAGCACTATCATATGGTTTAACAATCCATAGTTAGTGATCTATTAGCTACGTTTTCTGGTTGGTAGTCTTAGTAGTATTGATCCTTACTTGGTAGTCTTGGTTGGTAGTAATCTAGCCATGGGGGTCACAGTCCAGTGACTTCTGTGCCGGGCCCAAGCCCGGATAAATAGAGAGGGTTGCGTCAGGAAGGGCATCCGGCGTAAAACCTTGCCAAATTTCAGCATGCAAATCGTCAATACAAATCTCATACCGGATCGGTCGAGGCCCGGGTTAACAACGACCGCCATCAGCGCCGTTGACCTACAGGGCGCCAGTGGAAATTGAGCTACTGTTGGTCGAAGAAGTAGAGGAGGGAGGAGAGTGCGTAGACAGAGAGAGAAGAGGAAAGGTAAGAGTGTAGGACTGAGAATAGGAACTCTGAATGTTGGTACTATTACATGGAAAGGTAGAGACCTGGCTGATATGATGACGAGAAGGAAGGTGGATATACTGTTTGTACAGGAGACCAGGTGGAAGGGTAGCAAGGGTAGTAGTATAGAAACAGGATTCAAGCTGTTTTATTATGGTGTGGATAGTAAGAGAAATGGGGTAGGTGTGGTCCTGAAGAAGGATTTTGTGAGGAACGTTCTGGAGGTGAAGAGAGTGTCAGACAGGGTGATGAGTCTGAAGTTAGAGATTGAAGGGGTGATGTTGAATGTTGTTAGTGGTTATGCCCCACAGGTAGGTTGTGAGTTAGAGGGGAAAGAGAGATTCTGGAGTGAATTAGATGAGGTGATAGAGAGTATTCCCACGGATGAGAGAGTGGTGATAGGAGAGGATTTTAATGGGCATGTTGGTGAGGGGAACAGAGGTGATGAGGAGGTAATGGGCAAGTTTGGAGTTAAGGAAAGGAACCTTGAAGGACAGATGGTAGTGGACTTTGTTAAGAGGATGGACATAGCTATGGTTAACACATATTTTCAGAAGAGGGAAGAGCATAGAGTGACTTACAAGAGTGGAGGTAGGAGAACACAGGTAGACTACATCCTATGTAAAAGAGGCAATCTGAAAGAAATTAGTGACTGTAGAGTGGTAGTTGGAGAGAGTGTAGCCAGACAGCATAGGATGGTGGTGTGTAGGATGACTTTGATGCAAGAAGAGGTCAAAGATAGAGAAGAAAACCAAGTGGTGGAAGCTGAAAAAGGAGGAATGTTGTGAGGAATTTAGACAGAAATTGAGGCAGGCTCTGGGTGGTCAGGTAGTGCTGGCAGAGGACTGGGAAACTACAGCAGAAGTGATCAGGGTGACAGGAAGAAAGGTGCTGGGTGTGTCATCTGGAAGGAGGAAAGAAGATAAGGAGACTTGGTGGTGGAATGAGGAAGTTCAGGATAGTATCCAGAGGAAGAGGTTAGCCAAGAAGAAGTGGGACATGGACAGGACTGAAGAGAATAGACAGGAATACAAGGAGTTACAGCGCAGAGTGAAGAGGGAGGTGTCTAAGGCCAAGTAGAAGGCATATGACGAGTTGTACACTAGGTTAGACACTAGAGAAGGAGAGAAGGACTTGTACAGGTTAGCTAGGCAGAGGGATCGAGATGGGAAGGATGTGCAGCAAGTTAGAGTTATTAAGGATAGAGATGGAAGGGTGCTCACAAGTGAGGAGAGTGTACAGAGGAGATGGAAGGAGTACTTTGAGGAGCTGATGAATGAGGAAAATGAGAGAGAAAAAAGAGTAGAAGGGGTGAACTCTGTGGAACAGAAAGTAGATAAGATTAGAAAGGATGAAGTCAGGAAAGCTTTGAAGAGGATGAAAAGTGGAAAGGCAGTTGGTCCCGATAACATCCCGGTGGAGGTCTGAATGTGTCTGGAAGAGGCAGCAATGGAATTTTTAACTAGTTTGTTTAACAGGGTTTTAGAGAGTGAGAAGATGCCTGAAGATTGGAGAAGAAGTGCATTAGTGCCGATCTTTAAGAATAAGGGTGACGTGCAGAGTTGCAGCAACTATAAGGGGATAAAGTTGATGAGCCATACAATGAAGCTATAGGAAAGAGTAGTGGAAGCTAGGTTAAGGAAGGTAGTGGAAATTTGTGAGCAGCAGTATGGCTTCATGCCCAGAAAGAGCACAACTGATGCAATTTTTGCTCTGAGAACTTTGATGGAGAAGTATAGGGATGGTCAGAGGGAGTTGCACTGTGTGTTTGTAGACTTGGAGAAAGCGTATGACAGGTTGCCAAGAGAAGAGCTGTGGTACTGTATGAGGAAGTCAGGAGTAGCAGAGAAGTATGTCAGAGTGGTGCAGGACATGTATGAGAGGAGCAGGACAGTGGTGAGGTGTGCTGTAGGTCAGACAGAGGAGTTCAAAGTGGAGGTGGGACTGCATCAGGGGTCGGCTCTGAGCCCCTTCCTGTTTGCTATGGTAATGGACCAGTTGCCGGAGGAGGTCAGACAGGAGTCTCCTTGGACAATGATGTTTACAGATGAAATTGTGATCTGTAGTGAGAGCAGGTGGAGGAAAACCTGGAGAGGTGGAGGTTTGCGCTGGAGAGAAGAGGAATGAAAGACATTTGTAGTAAGACTGAGTACGTGTGTGTGAATGAAAGGGAGGGAAGTGGAACAGTAAGATTACAGGGTGAAGAGGTGAAGATGGTACAGGAGTTTAAGTACTTGGGGTCAACAGTCCAGAGTAATGGAGAGTGTGGGAAAGAGGTAAAGAAGGGAGTGCAGGCAGGTTGGAATGGGTGGAGAAAGGTGTCGGGAGTTCTGTGTGATCGGAAAATATCAGCGAGAATCAAGGGGAAGGTGTACAGGACAGTGGTGAGACCGGCCATGTTGTATGGTTTAGAGACAGTGTCACTGAGGAAGAGACAGGAGTCAGAGCTAGAGGGAGCAGAGCTGAAGATGTTGAGGTTCTCCTTGGGAGTGACAAGGTTGGACAGGATTAGGAACGAGTACATCAGAGGGACAGCTCATGTTGGACGTTTGGGGGACAAAGTTAGGGAGGCCAGATTAAGATGGTTTGGACATGTTCAGAGGAGGGAGAGTGAGTATATTGGTAGGAGAATGTTGGACATGGAGCTGCCAGGCAGGAGGCAAAGAGGAAGGCCAAAGAGGAGGTATATGAATGGAATTAATGAGGATATGAAGCTAGTGGGTGCAAGTGTTGAGGATGCAGAAGACAGGGATAGGTGGAGAGAGATGATTCACTGTGGCGACCCCTGAAGGGAAAAGCCGAAAGAAGAAGAAGAAGTCTCGGTTGGTAGTATTGACTCTTGATTGGTAATATTGGCTGGTTTGTAGTTTTGATTGGTAGTCTTGGCTACTTGCAACATCTTATTATGGACTTTTGGTTAGTAGTCTTGGTTTGTAGTATTGCCTGGTCGGTAGTCTTGGTTGTTTAGTAGTCTTGGTAGTATTGACTACTGGTTGGTAGACTTGGTTGGTTGGTAGTTTATGTTGGTTGGTGGTCTTGTCTGAAAGGTAGTATTGGTTGATAGTCTTGGCTAGTAAAATCAGTAGGGACTCCACCCACTCCAGAAACTGTCTGTTCAGTAGTCAGGGAAAAGGCAAACAGGCTTCTGTAGATCGATGGCTAAAACTGATTCATCCCTCAGGTCTAGCAGACATCTTACTACGAACATGTCCACCTTACAGAACACAGGACTCCATACATCCTCTGTCACTCTGCACATTTTTCCGGTACTACACTACTGTTTGCACATTCTGTACTGTTACTACATATATCACAATTTCTTGTTTCTGATTCATTTCTTATTTTTTAATTTAATTCTTTAATTTAACCCATGTCCACCTTACAAATCATGTAAGGCTCCATACAGCCTCTGTCACTCACGTCTAGACACGTCTATGATCTTCTACATTACAATAGTTTTTTTTGTCTCTATTCCCTCAATTATTAACACATTTCCTACCACATTAACCTCAATTATCATGTTTCAGACCACTCATGCAAATAATATGCAGCCATTTTTATACTAATCAGAGAATGTGATTTGAGAGTTTGTGTGAATGAAAAGTAATCCCATTTAGAGTTCAAGTGTAAGGTTAGCATTATGTTAAGGTTTGATATTCTGTTGCTAATCCAGTCAGTGTTGTAATTAATATAAATGCGCAAAGCTGATTGAAGCATGACTGACATTCACAAGGTCACAGTGTCAGAGTGGAACTGTGTATAGAAATGTGGAGTGGAAATGTGAGCAGGTTAGTGTTAGTGTAATGACCATGCAATTGTAAAAGCAGGTCAAGAACACTGTATATATTTAGTACTATAGACTTTTCTTTTAAATCCAAAATCCTTGATTCCTTCAGTAACTCTGGGAATGCTCCAATACAGGTACACAAGGTCTACACACAAAACACAACTTCCATCCGATTTCATCACCCACTCCTCCCTTCCTGCCTTTGTAAGATTGTGTGTTGCATAACATTCAGTGTCCATCTGTGCATTTCAACACAACATACGCTGAGATACACGCAAAGCAGGTAGTGACTACTGTATTCCCAATGGACATCGGGAGTATGTAACCCTAGACCCGATTCTGTCAAACCAAACCTGAGCCAAAAAAATGTCCATCTTCATTCAACTACATCAAAACTCTTAGAATCACTCAGAGCAGAAAAACTGAAGAAGACAAATAACAGAGAGAAAAGCCTGCGCTCAAGCCAGACAATAAGTGTCGACAACATACATTGGAAAAACAATTAACTAGCGAGGTAACAACTAGCAAGAGGATTTAAAAATATATGTTTTTAGGCTAGCCCTGAATAATTGGTTTTCATTGTTTTTTTTTACATGAAATGTTTAACATGGAGTGGCAAACTACAAGAGGGCTAAAAAAGTCAAATCCAGACAACAAGCCAATATAAAAGTTAATCCTTATACTATTTGGGGGCTCACCCAAAGCACTGGTCTAAATATAGACGTGAGCGATGGCGGATAAGACTTGATGGATGCTTTTGCCGAAAACATTACTTCCTCAACCATTTTGTTACTATTTTTCTCCCGAGAACATCAATGCAAAAGCTGTTCTTGGTTATACAACCATAACAAAGAGAGGAAAAAAATAATGCCATATTACAGCCCTAATTCGTCACAAGCAGACAGTGTGAGGAAAAGGCAAAATGAAATATTTAACACGTTTTCCTTAGCTCCACAGCATCTGTGGTGAGGTGAGAACTGAGGCTCCAAACTGGTTTATGTAAAAGCCTGCAGCAACCTATTGAACAGAGGAGAGAAAGACACACACATACACAGAGAGAGAGAGAGACATCGAGACAGAGAGAGAGAGAGAGAGAGAGAGAGAGAGAGAGAGAGAACAAACAGAAGCAAAACGCTGAACGTTCCCACTCTGCAGCAGCTGTCTTATCGGTTTAGCGGTTCCCATCCTATTTGTGACCCCCGCGCTCGCCATGGTTCCACGCTGATTTGTGCACCGCTGGACCGTCGTCCCTTCAGCAAAATGCCAAGAAAATAACAGCAACAAATAAGGGAAGGGAAAACAACATATTACAGTTTGGTAAAATGATTTTTTTTTTCTAGGCCCAAGTAGGAGCAGCCTCCAAGTGGTGGTTGGAAAGCAGATTTGTCTATCCTGGAGCTTTCAGCTATCACAAATTTACATATGGAAGAATGAGAAAGCAAGATAATTCACAAAGCAATCGATGAGAGTAGTACTATAAAAAAAAAAAAAAGAAGAAGATTCCACATATCTGGCTACATTTCAAGACAAAACACATTCAGTTTATTAAGATATTCTTTTGCAGTTTTGGCAGCAGAGAGTGTTTCACAGCTACAGTGTTTCAGATTCAAATCATGCAGAATGTCCTCAGCACCAATCCTGAGGTCCCGGTGTGAGGACTGTACCGGTTACGTGAGTATTCTGAGATGTTGTGGTTAATTTATACCTTTACTGTGGGTGGTACATTTCTCCAGGTGCTGTTTATCCTGCTCAGATTTCTATGACATACAGTATTGTGTAAATGTTTTAGACACATCTGGGGAATGAAGACAAAACGAATGAAATTCAACGTTTTTGAATAATATAAAAATGTATTTGGAATCACAGTCAACAGTAAAAACTAAATCAGATCCACATTTGGTGTGACTGCAATTTATCTACTGTATAAACCTGAATCAATTCTCTGCAGTTTTATAAGTAAATCAGCTGAAAGGTTTTTCTAAAACTCTTGCCTTCTTCTGCTAAAATCCCACACGGCCTTAACGTTTTCAAAGCTCTCAACAGCTCCCAAATTTATTTCTTTTTTTTATTTTTATTTTTTTATTTCATATTTTAACAAAAATTAAAAAAAAAAAAAAAAATTCCAAAAGAAGAAAAAAAGAAATGCCTAAAAATTCAGAACAGTATTGTAGTTTTGTATTTCTGCACATTTTTATACTGAAGATTTAATAATGTTTTGTGCATGAAGCATCTACACATCTTCCCACATCTGTCAATAAGACACTGTCCACATTATAAACAGATATTGTAATAGATATCTCCTGCTGTAAGATAGCAAAGGTTATGGAAGAGAACTATTTGCGATACGTACTAGTACAGATATTGTGACAATGATGCTCCAAAGGACCTGATTTGATCCTGAGTTTCAGGTTACTACCTCCAGGTTTCTTTGCACCCTGGAATGTTTATGCTAAATAGCCCTTTGGTATGAACGAGTGAGTAAATGTGCTGGACTGACCTCCCATCTAATAGGATCTGGATCCAACACCACCATTATCAAGTGCTTACAGTAGAGAAACTTTAACCAGAGGGAACATTAACTCTTAACCAAAATCAACATGTTTTAAGACTTTCTTCTTGCTTTCTTTCTGTGTTGATAGACTCTTGGTGTTAAAAACAACACTGTTTGTCTAGTTCCAGTTAACACATTTTATGTTACTCATATTTAACACAGGGGGGCACGGTGGCTTGGTGGTTAGCACGTTGGCCTCACACCTCCAGGCTTGGGGATTCGATTCCCGCCTCCGCCATGTGTGTAGAGTTTGCATGTTCTCCCCGTGCCTCGGGGGTTTCCTCCGGGTACTCCGGTTTCCTCCCCCAGTCCAAAGACATGCATTGTAGGTTGATTGGCATCTCTAAATTGTCCATAGTGTGTGATTGCGTGAGTGAATGAGAGTGTGTGTGTGTGTGTACGCCCTGCGATGGGTTGGCACTCCGTCCAGGGTGTATCCTGCTTTGACGCCTGAGATAGGCACAGGCTCCCAGTGACCCGAGAATAGATAGGATAAGTGGTAGACAATGAATGAATATTTAACACAAATATCACAGTGTTCAATTTTGGTAAAACAAGAATGTATTACAATTACAAAAATCCAATATGTGTTGGATGCTTAAAACATGCTTTAAAAAAGACGAACTCAATTCATACAGTCACCAGCCACTTTATTAGAAACATCTGGACACTTGTTCATTAAGATAAGCCAATCACATTGGAGCAGAGCAGTGCATAAAATCATACAAATACATATCAAGAGCTTCTGTAAATGTTCACATCAAACATCACAGTTGGGAAAAATGTGATGGTGCTGGTGCAGATAGGCTGGTCAGAGTATTTCTGATACTGATCTCTCTGGCACAAACAAGAGAGTTTACAGTTTACAGTTTACAGAGAGAATGATGTGAAAAACATCCAGCGAGCTTTATCTCAGAGGGCGGAAATGCCTTGTTGATGAGAAAGGTCAGAGGAGAAGAGCCAGACTCAGCTAGAGGAACTCTATACAAACGCAGTGAGCAGAAAAGCATCTCAGGACAAAGAACCTTGAAGTGGACAAGATACAACAGCAGAAGACCATAGACAAGACAACAAGGCTATTATCTATTTTATACAACTCAGTAGTTGAGGGTTAAAAGCCTTGCTCAAGTGGCAGCTTGGTAGCCCTGGGAGTTGAACTCACAACCTTCAGATAACCATCTTAACCACTGAGCTACCACTGAACACAGGTTTGCTGAAACTGGACAGCTGAAGATTGGAAAAACATCATTTCCCCCACAAATCTTGAACTGTCAATGCCTTTTGTGAAGCTCTGCTCTAAGAGATAAACCGAAACTACAAGGATTCCAAGCACTCACTGAATTCCCTCAAGCAGGAAGTCAATGTGTGATGCTGATGTTAGGTTTATTAAAAAAAAAAAGAATTAAGTGTTACAATTTCTGATAAAACTTCAGTTGATGTTCACTCCACACTCCTTCACTTCCTACCCTGTCTGGGGTTAAATTATGACAGTATTCCTAAGTGTGTTTCAGTGTGCGTACGTGTGTAAACAGAGAGATTTACATGTGGTTGGGACGGTAACCATATTTCATCACTTCCACAATCACGCAGGCATTAAATCAGGTTTCCTGCTGCAGCCCCCCTCATCTCAGAGCTGTAAAATGGATTAATGAGACCTGCCCCCTTTTAAAAATTTAACACACACACACACACACACACACACACACACACACACACACACACACACACACACACACACACACACACACACACTGAGGGAGCTTCTTCCTTTCCAACTTCTTACATGCTGAATTGCCAACTTCCATACTTTCTTTTTTGCTCATTTGTTAGCTCAGCGCATCCCAAACACTAGTGGAACGTGTTTAGGAATAACACAGAGCATATGCATGTACATTCATTGTCTACCGCTTATCCAATCTATTCTCAGGTCACGGGGAGCCTGTGCCTATCTCAGGCGTCATTGGGCATCAAGGCAGGATACACCCAGGACGCAGCCAACCAATCACAGGGCGCACATCGCGGGGCGCACATCGCAGGGAGAACAGCGCAGGGAGAACAGCGCAGGGAGAACAGCGCAGGGAGAACAGCGCAGGGAGAACAGCGCAGGGAGAACAGCGCAGGGAGAACAGCGCAGGGAGAACAGCGCAGGGAGAACAGCGCAGGGAGAACAGCGCAGGGAGAACAGCGCAGGGAGAACAGCACAGGGAGAACAGCACAGGGAGAACAGCACAGGGAGAACAGCACAGGGAGAACAGCACAGGGAGAACAGCACAGGGAGAACATGCAAACTCCACACACACGGTGGAGACAGGAATCGAACCCCCAACCCTGGAGGTGTGAGGCAAACGTACTAACCACCAAGCCACCGCGACCCCCATATGCATATTATTTGATTATATTACAAGAAAACTACTTCATAACTTTATCACAGCAAGCTATAATAAATGATGGTTTAGTCAAGAACAACTTGCAGGAAATCAGCTAACTAGCTTGTGGGAAAAACGTAAACAGAAAGTCACTTAGATATGTGGATTGCAATGCATTCTGGGTAATACACAAAGTTCCTGGATACTGAGCCTGTCCCATATGTGGCAGTGCGGTGTTCACATAGGTGTAATCTGTGTGTAATCATATTTCAGACCTTTCAATTTGTCAGTATGACCTTATGCAATTTGAGTTACCTGATTCTTTGCAGATGTTTCTGAAAAGAAAACCACCGTGAATACAATCTAAATGAGGTGACGTTTTGAGGACTGTTCCAAAAACTCAGGATCAGATCCAAGCCATCACAAACACTCATGCACCATAGAACTGTACCTTAGCTAAGTCACCAAAGTGGGGGAAATGGATGAGTGCAGGGTTTAGGAGATATTTGGACAGGGTCTATTAAAAGATTATTAGCATGGCTTCTTGCCATTTAGATGCTTGTGTATTTAAATGGATAATGTTCTAGTATGAACACCAATTTACACTCTCCAATCACACAGGGCTATAAACTGTTGTAAAATTCTAAACGATTGGTTGGACTAATCTATCTATCAGATATTTATATCTATATCTGTATATCTATCAGTTAGACTTATATATTTGATAGACACTCATTCAATGAACATACACTAGACTGATTTTAGAAAGGGAAAGCTTTAAGTTAATATCATTTGAAAACCTACTCATACATTCATACAGTCCTGGGTTCGAGTCTTGCAAACACCACACACACAGTGAGTGGGAGCATGTTCTCCACGTGCTTGGTGGGTTTCCTCCCACAGTCCAAAGACATACTTCTAGGCTGATTGGAGTCTCTAAATTGCCCGTAGTGTGTGATTGCGCGTGTGTGCCCTGCGATGGGTTGGCACTCCGTCCAGGGTGTATCCTGCCTTGATGCCTGATGACGCCTGGGATAGGCATAGGCTCCCCGTGACCTGATGATAGATCGGATAAGTGGTACAGACAATAGGAAAAAAACAATCTTTAGAGTTTACACAGAATTGTGGGGGAAAAAACATCAGGTGGCAGCTGTGTTGGTGGAAATGTCTTGCTGAGAAAGATCTGAGAAAAATGGGCAGTTTGGATACAGTAACTCAAACAATCACTCTTTACAACTGTGGTAAACAGAAAAGCATCACACAAAATAACAAAGCTTGAGTTCACATCCTGTTCCATTCCAGATTAGGAATCTGAGGCTACAGTGGGCACAGGAACTGGACAGATGAAGATTGGGAAAAAAACAGATCTTCTCTAATTTTCAACTGTTCTGTTTTTAGTGAGTCTGTACCCACTGTAGCCTCTCACTTTTGGCTTAAACCAGTCTGGTCATTTTCCCTCTGATATCTCTCATTAACATGGCATTTCCACCAACAGAACTATCACTCACTGAATGTTTTTTCTTGATTGCACCATTCTAAGGAACCTCTAGGGACTGTTGTGTGGGAAATACCAAGAGATCAGCAGATACAGGAATACATACATACCAGCCCTGGTTCCACCTGGTACCAACAATCATGCCATGCTCAGAATCACTGACAACTGAGATTTTTTCTCCATTCTGATGGTTGATGTGAACATTACCCGAAGCTGCTGGTCCATATCTGCATGATTTAATGCATTGCACAGTTGCCACACGATTGACCGATTAGATAATTGCATGAGTGACTACGTGTACAGGTGAGTCTAATAAAGTGCTCGCTAAATGTATGTCTTACTACGGACAAAATTTCAGCATTCACGTTACTCATAAGTCTGCATGTAACACTGACACTACGGTTAGGGCTGGGGTTACATCTAAACTTCATTAATGCACAAATGCACAAAAGCTAACCACACTGACCCCACCTCTCTGCCTCACCACAAACAATATATGAAGTTAGGCTGAAAGACACAGGTGTTAGATCTAGGTCCAGGACCAGGACTGACCTAAATTTGACTAATATGTATTATGAGTAAGGCTAATAGTGAAGGCACATGAAGCTCTGTGGTTACTCTCACTACTGTCACTGAGTCAGATTATTGGAAATGATGTTTTGTGTTCTACGAGGTGCTGTTCACGTGTGTGTGTGTGCGTGTATGAACTGAACTATATGCAAAACCAACAAGTCCAGAGTTCTTTGTTCCAGGCTCCAAAATGACAGTATGTTTCACTCCTCGGTTCCATAGATTCCTGTGTGAATTGTCTGGCATTAGAATGATAAAATGTTAGCTATTTGTGCATTCACTATTTGGATTGTTTAATGGCTTCGTGTTGTGTGTATAAGCAATGTGTTAAATTATAGCACAGAAGTCCCCATTTGATGGTAACAGCTTTGGTGTTTTGACAGTTGGAAACAGGATCCCATCACACCTCCTAGGCAGTACTCTGTGTGTGTGTGTGTGTGTGTGTGTGTGTGTGTGTGTGTTTTGTAATGGTCAGTAGAAGACAGCATCATAAATCTGCCACTGAAGGCACCCAAGTCACAGCTTCCCCCAAGTGGATAAATACACACAAACACACACACACACACACACACACACACACACACAGTATGCTTTATATACACATTCAAACACTATTAAAGGTGCATCATGTGACAGTGAAAAAAAAAATATTTTATCTACTACTGAATGCAGAACACTACAAATAAAACATACTGTACATGTAAACACTCAGCTGCGGCTTTATTAGGTTCATGTGTGCATTTAATAAACTGCCAAATCAGTGTAAAAGGAGGGATATTTTCCTAGGTATCCTATATTTCCTACATATGTGTATGCCGCAGCATAGAGCAAATAAATGTTTTGTCTGGTTTGTATTAGTGCATCCAAGAAGGAGTCTCTGTGAAACCCCTCTTTCACATTCCAGTTTGATTCGGTTCAGAAAGCACACTGTACAGATGATACTGTACAAATGTTTATTATAACTCAAAGTATGCACCCAAAACCACCAGACTGAAAAAAAAGCAGAAAACTTCCTGATTTTGCCAAGTGACACCCTTTGTGTCTCCGTTATCCACTAGGCTACATAATTTGGACATTAACCACTCCAGTGCATTGTGGGATTTTAGGAGCATGTTGCAGGTCATATCCTAATGCTACGTTCACACATACAGTGACTCGCAGTAACAAAGCAACCAGAGATCATTCCGTTTCATTAAGATCTGCAACGTCCAGCAACATGAGCGATTATGACTCATTTGGCGACCAAATGTAGGCGTGTCCAGCGGCATGACAAAGTTAAGAAACATAACTATGCAAATGTGGAGTGACTTGGTCGAGCAACTACCAATGGGAGTAAAGGCAATAGAGTTCTGATCCATGACGGAGAGCACATACTGCAGAATGTTTCATTTTAGCAGGAAGAAATTTAGTCAAGTGGAATATTATTACTATGGTAACCAGTAGTAGGAACACCTACTGATGACTTCATAGTATGATTGGCGACTTGCAGCAATAAAACCACGTGTGAACGTAGCTTAAGTCCTCGAACAACTTTACACTTTTTTGACTCTGATCATCTTCACCCTGTGATGAAATATTTCGATCCTGATGGAAGTGCCCATTTCCAGGATGATCCATAGAGCACAAGGGCTCACTAAATGAGCCAAATCACTAAATATCAACTTAACTAAACATTATCTATGGGAATATCTTCTGAAAGACTGAGACTCAGCAGATCCACAAAAGAATGGAATGAATATGATATAACGTTTTTACTGAAAGTTTACCTGATTCAAACGCTGGTCTGATATATTGACATTTCTGGCATTTGCAGATGCCTTTATCCAGAGCGACTTACATTCTTATCTCATTTTTCTACAACTGAGCAACTGAGGAAAGGGCCTTGCTCAGGGGCCCAGCACTGGCAGCTTGGTGGACCTGCGATCCGAACTCATAACCTTCCGATCAGTAGCCCATCACCTTAACCACTAAGCTAACACTTTCCCACACAGATTCAAACGCTGGTCTGATAAATGACAGCTGAGCAAATCTGTGGTCTTGACCAAAAGGAATGGCTGGTGCAAGGGACACAGGTACAGTTTGGTGTACACTCAATACTAATGAATCACAGGGACCAATACTGAATCACCTTAGTGACTGTACAAGAAACCTGCATTTGTGAATGAAGCATGTCTAGCTCCTCTGCTCCAGTACAGTTTCTCAGACCTGCAGACTCTGATTTAAGACACACTGAAGCCGCCCTGGCGGCTCACATGGGACCAACACCTTAGTGAGACACTTCATGATGGTTTTTCCTTTAATTTCTTAACCATCTGTGAGTCTGTGGGTGTGTGTGTGTGGGGGGGTATACTGTATACTGTATATGTATGTGTGCAATTCATGGCATCTAACCATTTGGTACACCATTTGAGACAGTTTCAAACCAGTGTGTTGTATTGTATTAACTATATTGATACTGTGCTTTTAAGCAATTAATCCAAATGTAGATATTTTCCACAAAGAAAGAAAGAAAAAAGGAAAGAAAGAAAAGCAAAGGGTACATGGAAAAATAGAAAGGAACAAAAAATGAAAGAGAAGCAGACAGTAATTCACATGAAAACAGATATCTTTTAACCGAGCCTTCCGCTCAGTCTGTGGAGAAAGAACAAGGCAGTGTCTCCGCCTGTCAGTGGATTGGGACGAGGCCTGTCCATACCCGTCCCAGCCCCAACCCCTGCTGCACACCTGGGCCTCCATTTCCCTTTGAGGTGGGTCCCAGACACGACCTAGCATGCCTCTCTGTGTGTGTGTGTGTGTGTGTGTGCGTGCATGTGTGTGTGAGAATAGAAAGAGACACACACATTGGGAGGTCTGAGTGTAAAGGGAGTTCCCCCATTCAGCCCTGACTGACACAAAGGTAAGCATAAACACCAGAAACTGTACAGACATGATTTCATTCATGCTAAGTAATGGTGTGTAGTTGCATCGCAAGTCACTTAGTGTTTGTTCGATGTTACCGTTTCCAGCATGCGCAGTGCATCGCAGTGTAAAGCCGAATAGGGAGAAGCCGTGGCATTACTGTGGGTCTGCTGAATAATTAGTGTAAGAATTAAAACGGAGCATCTGAGACTCAAGCTGGACCTCTAGTGTTCCTCACAAAAACAGGGCGAAAGTTTCTCCCTCTCTGCAGGCCCCTCCTGGTGGGAGTGGTAACATCCCCCTCCTCGTGTCACACTTCAAAGAGGAGACTGAGCTCCC